>JAPMOR010044050.1:43303-87562 GCA_026543865.1 Argiope aurantia
TATATATATATATATATATATATATATATATATATATATATAAATTCGATAATTTAGAATTATTGTGAAACTTCGAAGCATTCGTGTATTTAAAAGATGCAATTTTACTTATCAATTACATTCTCAATTCCAACGGATTTTAATTTAATATTGCTAAAATTCGAAAATTATTACTAACCTGTTGTTATAATTTTAAAACAGCAACTTTCTATTTTGCTCTGATGCATGTATGGAATGGTAAGATGGAAAATAAAATTTTACAGCTTCGCTTTAAATTTTATTCTATATAAAAGAATTGCAACAAATATGAGATTCTGCCAAAATTAAAATGGGTAAAAGACAGGATTTTTAAAATATTTTTTAAATTTATAATTCCTAATTCGTTACAGCCTAAAAGGTTAAAATAATTTATGAAGAAAAATTATATATTATGATTGAATATGGTAAAAGGATTATTAGTACTTTAAACTGGACAACAAAAATGTATATATATAAAAACTTATGAATGAACTTATGAAACTTATTTATGAATTTCATGTTAAATTGAGGAGTATTTATTTGTTATTTTATTATTCCTGAATGATGAAATAATAAAAATAATAAATATAAGGCATATAAATATATTACGAAAGACATAATAAAATCCTCTAAAAATCTATTTAAAATTAAAACTCAAATTTTGTTTTTGTATTAATACAGAATAACGGGATATGCTTTTATCTAAGTGGAGGTTGTAATTATCCAAAAGTATAAATTATTGTTTGTAATTTTCTTGCAATGGTCTATCGTTTTTTTTAAAACCTTGAATTATATCAACAATTATTCAATTAAATATTTCAATAATGTTTTGTAAAAATTCAAGATTTATGTATTTCTAAGTGAGATTTTACCTTTTGTGTCATAAAAATAATAAGAGAAGTTTTATCATTAATAATATTTAATTTACTTTTAAAATATATAGAGATTCTAGAACGCCCTTAGTATCATATAACTGATGACTATGACGATTATGTACAATGATGAAATGGTTGAAGGATATTAATTCTATGTTATCAGTAAGGCCTTTTTATAAATCTTAAGCTCAGTGTTATTGAAATAATTGAAAGTGTTAGTCATGATGGTCATTTATTGAATGATAAAACCTTTATTGTCCCATTTTTTTAATGACACCTTTAACTTCATTCCGAAGTTATTTATTTCTATTTTTAGAGAATATGAACAATTTCATCACTCATCAGATGCAATAAACATCTCATCAATTCAGATTTTTTGTAAAACATCTAAACATCTTGATTAAGATGACACAAAAATAAAATTATGATATTCTCATAATAATGTATGGCATTCAAAACATCGAAAAACCTTGTAGAGATATAAAATGATTTGTGTTAATAGGATCATTTTATGCACCAAGAAATAAAAATATGAAATTCCTAGAGCGAAAAAGCTATAAAGAATTTCTTTTGTCTACACAAAAAATTCTGTTCGTTGGTTAATTAGCATTAGGTAGAGAATTTTGGAAATCTTCCTGTTGACCAAACAAATGAAAAAATTTACATAGATAACCAGTTTTAGTGGCAAAACCACGCATCAAATTTCATTTAGCCAGTTATTTACGTTTTTGAGTTATTTCATTTAACTTTTGACGTACAAATAGACAGACGGCAAGCAACTCAGCAATCGATTATCTGAGATTTAATATATATAAAGAATTTTATAACAAAAATCCCATTCTAAACCCTTTGCTCAGACTACTGCGGTTTTCTTTTATTATTATTATAATTTTATATACATAAATATAGAGATCCAATTTGTTCTCAAATTTGATGCACCTATACAATTTTGATGACAACGCTTTACGAGAAATTCCTTCTATCCAACTCTGTTATTGAAGCCCCATGTCGATATTGAAGCACCATCATAGACATAAAACTTCATTTGACAAATTTCGTTCAAAAGTAGTAGAACCCTACAAGTTTGTTCTAAAAATTTGATGCCATTCTTAGTTTGTTTAGTTCATTCTGTTTTTGAATTCGTTAAAGACAGGAACAGATAATCTGATAACAAACCCTTATTTAAAAAGATAATTTTTTTTGGACTCAGAGACATCTAAAACATTTACATAATACAGAATCTCTACACTGAAATCTTTTAACGGCTACAATATTCAGAGAATACATGGCAATGAAAATTATTTGTCTTCAGTTTTTGATTTATTCTTTGAACATGGGATTCTTAGAATGCCTTATAGAACACCTACAGTATTTTTACTTTGAGTCATTTCCAAGAGTCTTTTCCCAATTTAATTACAAAGATTACGTAAAGATTACCTACTACATTTTCATTTCGACTAATTTCCAAGAGTCTTTTCCCAGTTTAAATGCAAAGACTACATAAAAATTAACTACTACATTTTCATTTCGACTAATTTCCAAGAGTCTTTTCCCAGTTTAAATGCAAAGACTACATAAAAATTAACTACTACATTTTCATTTTGAGTCATTTCCCAGTTAAATTGCAAAGACTACATAAAGATTACCTACTACATTTTCATTTTGAATAATTTCCAAGAGTCTTTTCCCAATGTAATTGCAAAATCTTTTCTTCTAGAACGATAAAATCGCCAATGTGGCAGCGATTCTAGAACGTTTTTTCATCTTTTCCCTCTTTCCAGGACTGTTGAAAGAGAAGATGGTTCGGGAAGAGAACGATTGCCGATTTAATGCCTCCCCCACCTTAGATCCGAGCCGTGTCAGTGGCTGTCATTCCTGTGTCCACTCCCATGATGTCCACTCATTGCGAAATGAAGTTGCCGGACAACTCATCGGGGGAGCCGGATTCGATTTTCCTCCCAAGACGTTGGAAGATGAGTTTTCCCCATGGATCTCTTGCCGCTTTTTATTTATTCTTTGAGATCAGATAAAAGAGAAAATCGAAGGAAATAAAGTGAATAAAAGTTGAAGGCCCTCTTTTAGTGTTGACTTGCTGGAAGAGTTCAAATATGGTTTAGGCGGGATTTACAGAATTAAGAATCGTAAAACGATCATACACTTGAAATACTTACTTTTGGATTTTAAATTGTTTAACATCTGTTTAGATTTATCAGAAGAAAAAAAAAAGAACAAACTTTGGAGATTTTACTTCAATGGCAAACTGAAATGGATATAAACTGCAGATTTTGTGTGAATTATACTCTAAATTATTCTACTAAAATAAGGTTTTAACACTGATATCGATAAATTACAATATTTTAATTTTTGAAGTTTTTTCCTTCTTGATATAATATAGTAGAATATATCGTGAAAAAGAATATCTCTATATTAAAGTCTACAAATATTTAACATTACAAAAAAAAATCGTTAATTAACCTTTTAAATGGTCATTTTTTTCTAACATGTTATATTAAAATATTTTTGGGATTGAGATTGGCTTAAGAAACGTGATTCATTTATTTTATTAGATAAATTTAATTTGATTAATTAATTTATTTGGTTATTTAATAATTAAGTAACAAATCAAGTCATACTATTTTGTCTGAGATAAGGAATGAAACATCTAAGTTTCTGTCTTATTGAAAAATGTGTCAGAACTCATGTCAACCTACATAATTTCATACAAAGAACAAAGAATTTGGTGGGAAATATACTTCCCATGTCTTTAGAAAGGGTTAAATAAATTTCGATTTCGGATGAAATTTAATATTATTGATGAAGTGCTCACCATTCTTTTATTTAGCTAGAATTATGACGATTATTCTCAAATATTTGCCTGTCGAAATATATTTTAGACCTTTGAATTGCCTCTAAGTCAGGTACAAAGATATGCAGTTTCTAAAAGCCTTTTATTTCAAAGGGCAAAGAATTATTCAAGTACTTTTTTTAGAGAGAATTTCAGCATGTTAAATTTTTAATATAACTTTAAAAATATTTTTAAAAATAGCCTTCCCCCTCACCGGTTATTTATTTTTACTTTAAGTCACAGAAAAAGATTCACGAAATGTACAATATATTAAAATATCATAGGTAATGCAGAATAAGTTTGTATATGATAAGTGACGTGAGCGTAAACAATTTGCTCGAGATTAATGGATATACATAATATATTATTGTTGGAATATAATATACATAATTTATAACTGTAAATTATACATTTAATAGTTGATATTATATGTTAATGTTAAAACTTACATTAACATGTTATGCTAACATTTACATTGTTACAGCAAATATTTCGTGACGCTTTACACGCTTAGTCACCTTTGAGACAACACTCTTGTCATTGTAAATTACATAGGTGAGTAAAATCCATTCTAATGGCTAAGTGGTCTGCTTAAAATCATTGTAAAAGGGCTATAAAAGTATTTTAATGTTCATATTTTATATTGAAATGATTTTGATATTGAAATTTTCAGGGAAATATGAACTGTTAAAATAATATTGAAAATAGATTTCCTGTATATGCTTGACTGAGGAAAAGAAAAGAAGAAAAACATGGGCATACATTTAATTAACCCATCATTCTTAAAGAAGTGAATTTCAAGTATTTCAAAAGATGTGAATTTTTCTAATCATTATGATTTTGTATAAAATAATTTTCATAATGTAAATATGTTGCTTGTTTTCTACATTTCGGAAGAATTTTGGCGATATTTAAGATCTAAATTTTATTGCGGAAGAGTTTATATAAATATATAATCTTTATTTTTTAAAACTCATGCTCACTTTTTATTTCATAATAGTTTTAAAAATTCACATGGAAGTGACGCATTATTTCAAAGGTAGATTATAAATTACTGAAAAGAAAAAAGAACTGCAAATTGATATTTCATATTATAGCTTAATGTTAATTGTTATACTAATTTCTTTCTATATTCAGAAAGATACTTACTTATTTTTAAAATTAATTTCGTTTAAAACAATATTTTAAAATAATAAAATACAAAAGCCATAAAGTTATGAATATTCTAATTAATAGAAATACACAAAAACATATTTTTTTTATTTCAATAGTGAATAATAATATCATATCAACTATTAGATAGGATTATTTACATTTCTATTTATTTATTTCATATATAGTAACGTTATAGTGAAGTAAGTCATATTTTTGCTTTTTGTTTTTCAGAAATTATTTTAACACAAAAAGTTACAAAGTTATCACTTTGAGATTCTATTTAGCCCCAATATGAATATCAAATTTAAAATGATTTAAATTTGATGAAAAGTTACAATTTCAAATCAAATTAAATTAAACAATTTTTTTAACTGACTCACAACACGGTAACTTTAATTAGTGCATTTAATATGATGAACTAACATATTTTGGGTAGTACAATTGCATGTAATTCGAAGTAAATCCTTAACTCTTATATTTGAAGTATTTCAGATTGACATTTTGAGAAAAAATAATTTTACTGAAACAGTTTTTAGCTAAGACATTACATGAATTATTTTTCTTATAATGATTTCTAAAACTAAATGCTTAAAATGAAAATTAGTTATTTACTTAAAAATTATGTTTAAATTTCGCTATGTAATTTTTTTTAAAAAAAGGCTTTAATTTAAATAAAACATTTTAATTGTTTAATTACAAAGGAAACGTGTGTTAGAACCTAAAATTGCTACCAAATTACAATAACTGTTATAATAATTATATGCTGTTCAAGTTATAATTCCCATAAAAATGGGACTTTTTTTTGTAGTTTGAAATTTGAAAGTAATTAAAATGTGAAATTCTTTTGTAAGCGCCCATGTTTATAAAATGGTACTTTTAATTAAAGTTCTGAATTAAAAATGAAAAGGCAAGACATTTTCAGTTTATCATACCTTGTTCTTTAAAAAAAATCTACGGAAATTACCATTGTTTAAATAAAACCAATTTTGTCTTATGTAATAAGAATTTAAAAAAATCAGCATTGCTTAATAATTAGAATAAAGTAAGACAAAATATACCAAAATTTAACAAACTTTCTGTATTTAGTGTTTTGCACTATGGAAAATTCAGTTTTCTATTTCCATTGGGTGAAAGCGGGAATTTTTATATAGAATCAGCCAATGAAAATGCGCCATTTTGGATTTTGTCATATTTTATGCACGGGACTGTTGTTGTTTAAAGAGGAATATAGCAGCAAAAACAATGATGTTGTTTCACATTTATATTCGCAAATTGATCAAAATTGTCTCTTTTTCCACAGGCTGCATCTAATTTTTTGTTTTCCAAAAGAAGGGGGGGGGGTGCAATTTTTTGTATAATATAAGCCGTAATCCTACATTTAATGATTGAAAGTTATAATTTAAAAAAAAGTTTTCTATTGATTTTCTCAGATAGTAAATTTAATTAATTTAAAATTGATCAATAGTGAAGCTTTGCAGGTTCTAATTGAGAAGATTTTATTCTTAATGCTAAAATGATTTTTTATAATAATGGATTACTGAATTAAAATGTATTTTATTAAATTTAAACTATCTAAAACTTTTTCTGATTGATTTTTCATTCATAGAATTTTATCTATTATGACACTGAAAGAAAAACCAAGGAAGAATACAGTGTATTTACTGATAATGAAATAATTAAAAGTCTCTTGGTTATCATATCTATTCTTTCGTTATCTCAAAGTTAATATTTCCATAGGAAAATTTCGTAATATGGTCAAATTTTAATAAAATTTACCGTAATATTTTTTCACTGAATTTGTCTTAAAAAAGTTTGTTTTAATTAAAAATTTATCTATGATTAAAATTTTCAGATTCATATCAAAAGTTCTATTTTTCTTATCACGTTTGAAACACTGGCGATAAAACATACAGTTTATTACAAAAATCTAGTTTATATTCTGGTAAAAAGGGAAATTTTTTAATTGGAAAACTGTTCTTATGAACAATAGATTAACATTAGATTCAAAATAGTCGGAACATTAGATTCAAAATAGTCAGATTAAATTCTGGACTAAAATGAATATTAGAATATAATAAAATATCAGATTTGCTATTTTAACGATCCGCTGGAAAATGTTTCTAGAACTGTTTTAGCCCGAATCTTGTAATTTTGAATTCCGATTAGCTGACGAGAAAAGCAACTGAGATGCATCCATTTTCCAAAGTTCCACACTATACCCCCAGAAGGATATATGGCCTAAGACATAAGAATTTTACTTCTATGCACGATGAATCTTTAGTGGAATCGGCTTTCGTACTGAAGTCCTTTGGTCTCAAAGCTGATACCAGGCTCAGCGGCCCAAGTTAACAAGTTACAATAATAGAGAAAAAATGTTAAGATGAAAAAAAAAGTGGAAAAAGCTAAATACAAAATTAGAATGGTACAGAAGTAGACTCATCATTTCCCCTGATTAGAAGTTTGAAAATCAGATTAAATAAAAGGAGGGAAAAAACCAGAACGATGACATTAAAATGAGAATACTAAGAGGAATGCTAAAAGTGAATTTTAAGTAATACTTTTTAATTTTCCAAAGTTCACACATCAGAAAGATGAAGTTTTTATTGTTATTTTCTGTCCTACAATAACATCATCTATTCTTTCGTACGCAATTTACTGTGAATCAGTGCTAAGATCTAATAGCGATTCTGAGTCGATTAAAAAAACTTATGATTTCAAGAGATAAAAAAGAAATACTATAGTTTATGTGAGTGGAAAATGTCTAATGATTTTTCTGGTTGAGTTTTCCATAGACAGTATCTCATCTATGATGACATCTAAGGGATAGCCTGAAGAAAAACCCCATACAATGAAATTGCCAACACTGGAAATAATTAAAAACCTCTTTACCACCATTGAAAACTTTTCATTCACACTTAATCTCAAAGATAATATCCCCAAAGAAAAGACTCCAAGTCTGTCCCCAAATCGATCTGTTGGTGAGGACGCAGCAACCACAACCTTTCATTTGGAAACTTTTAAAATATAATTGAATAATACTCCATTAGGCAACACAATGCTGCTGTCTGACAATGAAAACAGAGAACTCGTCGGACTTTTCTCACGTGGTCATCCGCTAATGGTCTTCCTGAAGGAGAGACCTACTTATCATTTGGAAAGAGGGGACACGGAATGATTAATGGATGGGAAAAAGTCATTAAGTGCAAGATACAGATTTTCCTCTCATTGTGATCATTAGTTGGCGGTCGGCGCTCGTGGCTTTTAATACATACTTTCCCGGCTCCCGCCAATTATTTTATTTAAAATTTTGCTTGGTCCCACAAAATTCCAATTTAATGATTCAAAATCAAAGTTATTAACTGTCTTGGATTTTTTCTTTTGATGCTATAGTAATGACTAATACATTTGCGTGGTATAAGTTTTTTGTTCCCCGAGTTTCTTTGAGATATGCAACAAATAAGGTGCCTTTGATGCAACTTAGATCCAAACCTAGCAATTTATTCTTTTTGTGTATGTGAGTTTTTTTGTTCTGTGCGATTTTGTAGAAAGGCAAATCGTCATGCAAATTTAGCAAAACGTTGTTATTATAGCAACCATCTTGTTTCATTAATACGAGGTGAATAGTATTTATGCAAATCAATACCTGGATTATATAATTTGATCAATATTTTTTCTTTGTCAAGCAGAGAAAGACATAATACCGCATAAAAATTAGATTATTTACTGTCAATTTGAATTATTACTTGTCAAATCAAATTCATATTAAGTCTTGAGACCTTCACGATTTGAATGCGAACTTGACTGCTATGTTTACACTGGATTATGACAATCATCTTTTAACCCCTCCAGCCCAGATTGGATTCAGAATCAGCATGAAAGCTTACTGTTTAACTATATAAAAATTATTTTAATCTGTATTAGATTAGTTTTAAATTTTTCACTTCTCTGAATAATTTATAGGCAAAAGAAATTATAACATCAAAATTGTGGATAAATAAAAAATAAAATTATGTTAGTGTATGGTTAATAAAATAAAATTCAGATAATACAGTTGTTTAAAAAAAACGTTAATGAAAGTATTAAGCTAGAGCACACCTCATCTATTTTTAATTCCAGATTTTGAAGAATCTGAAATGGGATTCCGCTGTGAAACTTTCAGTACCTTTGTATTGGGATACATGACCTCTTATCGAGAATATTGCCGCATTGAAGAAAGACTGTCGAATCTCCATGGCCGAATGGTCATGGAACTGGTCTTGTGATCAAGAGACCTGCGTTCGAATCCCGCTAGAGACACTGAGATTAATGGTATATGTAAATACTCAATTCCTTGATTTTATGTTTTCCTTTATTTCATGTTCCAGAAGATACTGGACATTTCTTTAGTTTACCAGACAAGTGTTCTGGACTTTTCTTACTATCTCCAGAAGAGTATTCTGGAACTTTCTCTTCTTATATAAAAGCAGAAGATTTGACAGTTACTGCATTCTCAGTTCTGAGTTCTGTTAATAAATTGGTTTAGCTCTACTTCTTGTGTGCGTCATTGAGTCCAATAGAATATCTACATGATAATATCAACTTAAAAAGATTTTACCTACAATGGAGGTTATCAAACTCAAATTTTCCAAAGAAGCAAAATCTTTTCTTGTGGAATCCAGAAATGTAAGTGTATGTGTGTGTGCGTGTGTGTAAACTTATGTTTATTAGAAAACGTAATAAAAAAACACGAAACAATGGTAAAATTAATATTTCCATCCTGCAATTTGACATTTCTGATTGACTTCCTTTCTTTTTGTTGGCAATGACTATTTTCAAAAAAGATCAGAGATTAACTTCAATCTAAATAAAGATTAATCATTGATCTGACAGAAGATTTATCTCTTTTTCATAAATTGAATAATCATTCGCCCCGATAAGTTCTTCCAAATACGGAATTCATATCATATATCAGTTTTCAAGTGCTTTCAAACATGGATGGTAAATATTTGTAAATTCCAGACAAATGTAAATTAAAGACAAGACTGTCCAGACATAATAACATTGGATCTCGAATATAATCTTTATAAATGATTTGGTACTGCTTCTATATCTATTGAGAAAATTGACAAAAAAAAAGCATAAAAAAGCAATTAATGAATATTACAACGGAAAACTAAATTCAGTACATATCTCACGTTCATTAGGTATTTTGTGAATTCAGCAGAAATAGCTAGATAATGGAAAATGATTCTTTATTCAATGAAAGGTACCTATCACAGCTATGAAAAACTCATTCCAGACGGATACAAAGAACATAATTTATTGATATTAACAATACAAGCAGAGAGTAAAATGGTAATAATAGTAATAATTTAAAGTTTCTTGCTCTATTCGTGACTCCATTCATGCTGTGAGCGCATCGCGTTTCGTAAGATAAAGACAAAGAATGGAATTTTCCAGAAGAGTCTCTATATCTCGGTTCCTGATATTGTTAGATCTAAGCATTTTGCATTTTATAGGAACTTCCTTTCGTTGACTCAAATCATTAAATTCGTCGCTATGATAGTAAATTTACAAGAAAGGTGTATAACAACTTCATAACATTATTGCTATTGGAAGAAAATTAGCAAATGTTGCTGTAGTTCATTATTATTAATTATGTATAATTAGAAATTTTAAAGAATGGAAAATATTTTATACATAGTACAGCAAATTTATAAAAAATTAGTCGTTTTTTGCAGGTTTGATATCCCTGTAAGATATGTAATAATAAGAGTCAATAGTTATTCTTTTTCAATCACAACCACTGGACATATTTTTGTCTCATTTTTAATATATATAAATGTTGATGATCCCTAAATACATTATCAATCTTTGCCTGCTTGTCGCTATTCTCATGCGAAGGAAGGAAAAAAAAACTCTTGACAGACGTTATCATTCCCAATTACTGTATTGTATTATTCCCCTAATTTTTCATTTACACTTAAATTTGTAATAGAAAAAGCAAGTATCAATAAGTTGAACAATTTGTAATTACATGATAGATGATGCGGACAGTTATGTTCGCACAAACTCAGACGTCATATTCACAAAAATTTATTTATCCTGCCCTGCCAAAGCATCCAGGAATTAAAAAGATTGCTCTATTTATCCATATCCACAAGCCTCATGCCACTTCATACTTGGAGATCGAGGGGTTCCCTGAAAGTTAATTAATCCCAGTGTTTGAATTTAAGCCCAAAGGGTTTCTTTATTAATTGTAGATATATGTGAGCTGGACCTCTTCAAATAAAAGACCCCAAGGGCAAATTTGGTATGAAGGAGGGGTGTATTATTGACAAAGATATAAATTCTAAACATCTCAAATAAAGGAAGAAAAAAGAATGAAAACTGGTTGTTTGGCTTTAAAAACAAAAGAACATTTGTAAAGCCATTAGAACCAGGGGGTGTAATGCTCCTTAATATTATGTATATTATTGACCGTAAGTCATTCTCGAATAATAGTTGCGAAAGAGCTTGTTAGCTTACGATTCTTGATGATTAATTCCAGACATGCGATTAATACACAAGAACCTTCCCCCCCCCAAAAAAAATGCATTTTTAACACCTTTTTTTGTATTTTCAGACCAATTGAAATTAAAATTTGACACATAATTGTAATTGCAATCATAAAATCAAATAGCAAATCTTATACATTTAGCTCATTGTGTTTTTTAATTTTTGCATTTACATACTTGTGAGATCGACAAAGGGCCAACCTATTAACGTATTTGATTTTAAATTTGATACATATCTTTATTTTGGATGTTAATTCCGTACACCAAATTTTATCCATCTAGCTCTCTTCGTTTTGTAGTTATTATGTTCACTTGTGATCAAATAGCCAGACAAACTGATTTCTTCTCAATTGGTTTTGTAAAAAACTTGACAGAAATCTACAAATTTGGTGTGAAGTTTTTTTTACCCAATTTAATCTTTCTAATTCAAAAAGTTTTTGAGTTACAGACAGACATAATTTCAAAAGTATGCTTTTCGGACTCAGTGAATTCAGAAACGAGGAGATACATCAAAATCTAAAGTTCGAAAGTTTTATTTTTATAGTTATAATATTTTCTCTTGATATACGAGAAAATAAACAAAGTAATCGAATTGATAAAATAAGCCCTGTAAGAAATGTAGAAGTATATTTTATGAATATTGGATTTGCATTGAGAATAAGCATTTGTAGCTGCTTTGAAGTTTGATTATGAATATTTGTTTAATTATTTAGTTAATTATAAAGTGTAAAATAGTATATAAAAACAACGAAATCATAAGATATATTTACTTGCTTAACATTACATGAACATTAATGTAAAAAAACCTAAACGAAAAGCTATCTTGGATGTTATGTAATAACTTTGCTCTTTGAACTTTTCGGGAATTTTAAATTAAAATTTCATATCTCATTACTTAAAAATACTTTATACAAATCACAATGAAGGTTTCTCATTATTTAGACATGCATTAAAATATTTTTTCTCTTTTTTTTTTCAAAGAAAATAGGAAAATGAATTAATATTTCTTCAACACTTTCTCATCCCTTTTTGCTCCCCCTATTAATATCATAATTACTTTATTTACGGAGAGCATCATTACCACAAAAAGGAAAGGGCGATTACTGCAACCAAAGAGAAGCGCTCTTTTTTTACTTTTAATCTTTTTCTATCTTGGCTTTTTTTCTTCTTAATCCATTCTGCATTAGGTAATAATGGTGCTTCACTTTGACTCCAAAATTAGCCCAGTGGTGAAATTATCTTTATTAGATATTCCGACTTAATCTGATGTTTGGTAACATGTAGAGTAATTAATATGCGCTAGAAATCATGTTGAAGGTAGTCGGTAGCTTAACCAAACTTGTTATTTGTGCCAAACGTGAAATTATTATGTTTAAGTAGCCACCATCATTTGCGATATTAAATTTACTTTTAATAGAATTATTATCTAGTTGGTTTAACTTCATATAAGACACATCGTATTAGAAAAACATATTCAAGTAAATTTTGAGTAATTTCAGAAATATAATAGTTGATAAAAATTGTTTAATTACTCAAAAATGACTTCATTAAATCATTAATTTGTAATTAACATTTCAATTTTAACCCTTAGTACTGGAGACTCATGATCATCATTCAAGACGGTGCTCATTTTGACGTTTTATTTATTTATTTTTCAACTTTCATTGTTAAAAATACCTACAGAATGCTAAAAAGATGTAAATTGACTTTTCGGGGAAATTCAACACATATAATTGAAATAATTATGTATATTTATTTTTCAGAACAATAAAAAAGCCTTTGCATTATGTGAATAATCTTGCACCGAATTACTTTTCCGAGTGCAAAGGGTTAAAATAATTTTTCCTTTTCATTCAGAAAAGGATTGTTTTCAATACTGTATGATGTTTATAATGCTTTTTTGCAAGAAATTTCATTTTAATTTTAGTGTTTACGTCTGTATTGTACCAATAAATCTAAAAATGAAAAAAAAAAAAAGAACAGAAATAGAAATAAACTGGCAATTCATATTTTGTTTAATTTATTTGGAAAATAATTTTTATTTATTTGTTAACGTTTACGTGTTTTTTTATTTCATTGCTTTTTGGAGATTTAAATTGGATATTATTAAGACGACATTTTAATTTTTATTTCAGAACATTTTATCAGTTTAATTTTTAAATCATTGCGTTTTGTTGGTGGGATTTTTTTTTCATGAAAATAATCTATTATTCATCTTTTCCAAAATATGGTATTTAATTTTTTCGTTTGTAATGCTTACTATAGCATTTAAATTTTAAGCAAATTTTGAAAAATTCCTCCAAAAAAATCCTTTTTATCTGAAAAGGTTGATTGTTTTTATGTTTTGAATTTGAAATAATTTTTGATGCATTAAATAAAGAAGAACATTTTATGAGTTAAATAAATTTACATTCTTAATGGCTTATTAAATAAATTTACATTCCTAAAAATATGCAAAAAAGGGAAGTTCTATATCCAAATAAGCAACAGAATTGTAAAAATGTCGGATTGTAAAAATGCAAGTGGAAATTTTATTTTTAGATGCCTAATTTATTAAATTTGTAGTATTTGTTTTTGTGTATTGTATGTTTACTCAACATAATCCATTTTGATGTTAATGATAATCTCATTTAAGAATTACCTAGTTAAGAATTACCTAAGAAGTATTAATTATGCCATTTTTATGCTAAAAATATGTTTATTGTCTTCTTTTTGGATAAACTCAAAAATGTTGCTTACATTGGTTGAATATTTTGGCTATATCATAAGAAATATTTATTTACAAAAGAAAAAAAGAGAGAGAGAGATATATCAGTTTATAAAAATTGCTCTGCTCGAAAACTCTAAACTATAGGTAATCTTAAAAAGTATCAAAATGATTAAAAAAATTAAACAGAAATAATTTTAAAGCTTAACAACTTCAAGCGTAAAAAACATTCATTAGAGAAATTTTAAACATTCTTCTTTATATACCAATTTATGCTTAACTATCAAAGATGCTTTATGTTTAAATTTATGTAGGTAAATAAACAAACTTGAAACTGTGTTCGAAATCTGCTTAATTCTTTAAAACAAATTAGTGACCCTGATTCCATTGGTCAAAACTTTTATGACAGAGCAACTCAGGTCGAATAATATGATAAGGAAATATTTCAAACCGTCAAATTTTTCATTTCGATTTTGAGAGCTACTTTTTAAAAAGGGGAAATGCTAGGATAAATATATTCAACTGTCACAAATTCTAATCTATATCACCGAAGACCTATGTATATGGGCCTAACGCACATTAAACCCACCATGGGTTAAACATCATATTAGTGTGATGTGTAAATCTGGAAAGTGGGGGGCTGTTTAAGTTCTTATTCCAAAATTTGGAGATTTGTCACTTATTGTCATATTGTATCTACAAATCGAACATTTGAAATCTTTATAATAAAAATAGCGAATTTACATTTTTTCTTTAACTGCGCAGAATTTATATAATATATTAATGAAAATTGTAAGGCTTTAAATTGTGAGAGAAGAATTCACTAAGAATCATCTTAAAACATCGATACATTGATCGTTAACACTAAAGCTACCACGAGCGGGTCATTTGACCCGCTTCCAATGGCAATTCCAATGTATCTGTGAAATGCCGGTAGGTTTAGTGTTAATTATATTTGTACATTCTCAACTGCAATATACAACTTTATTAATACTTGAGATTCTGATAGGGGCCAGGACCTTTTAATTTATTTTGTAATGAAAATCGAAAAATTTCGTTTTTTTTTCTTCTAAATCCATAGATTTTACAAATTAACATGTAATTAATTAAAAGGAAAGAAGAAAATAAAAATATATGATTTTAAAGAATTGACGAGTTGTCTGTTTATCACATTGATTCATCTTAAACTGCAATCTACAACTTTATTAATACATGGAATTCTAATTAGATTTAGGAATTTAACAAAGCTAATTATTTTAAACTAGACTCGTTTTGATCGATTTCTTTAAAAAGACTTTAAAAAAAACTTTGCATTTCATGAAGTAGAAAAAACAATCAACATATAATAGAAGACGTCACAAAGCCTATTTATCATTTCTTGAGTGAGGGAAAAAAAAAAAAAAAAAAAAAAAAAAAAAAAAAAAAGAGCAACTATAATTGTAGTAGATATACGACAAATACAATACGCAGGGTTGGAACACGTACAAAATAAAAATTTCCCCCCTTCCTTCATATAATTTTTTTAAAACTGACCTCCGAGAGAGCGTTCCGTTGCTTTTTCTCTTTCCGATTCTTTTTAGAACTTATGTAATTAGAAAAAGGGGGGAGAGAGTAAGATGAAGTGAAAAAAAAACTTCCATTAGTAGAATTATTGATCAAAAAAGAGATGGGAAGAAAAGAGGGTAAAAAATGTAATTACAAAAAACAGAATCGTCCAGATGAGAGAAAATGAAAAAATAATCAAGAAAATATGTTTTCTTGTAATTACTAAAGAACTTTGAAAAGTGAATGCAGGGGTTGGAGACGGAAAGAATGAAAAAAAAATCATAAAAAAATCCCAATTTTTCGGACAACGTTCTGCTGAAATCTTTGATTTACTAGCGCGCCAACATATTTCAAATTCCTAAAATACATTAATATTAAATCATCATTAATTACTGTACCTGATTTTTTATTATTTTTTAATGTAATTTGTATCGGTCTGTCCGTCGAGACCCCTCTTTTCCTCTCTCCTCCACCCCTCTGTGCACCCTCCGTTATCGAAAAGGCAGTCGTCACAATTTTCTCCCATTAGCGGTAATTACAGTAATTATCAGCAGGAAAAACTTTTGCAAGTCCTCTCTGTGTCATCCGTTAGAAGTAAGATGTTCTTTTTGCGCATTTCTCATCACGGAAATTAAAAATTTAATTTAAGCAGAGCTTTTAGATATGAAGGGCAATCTGAAAAAAAAAAAATGTGGATTTCTCACTGAAGATTAAAACCAAATATGATAGCGATGATTCTGGAACAGCTGAAATTAATCCAAACTGGATTATAAATTTGCTTCCAAGTTTTTCTCTCAGAAAAGATGTTTTTGGAGTTTTACAGTTAATCTATTGAACTTTATATATCAGAATTGCACCCTGATGTTTGGATTTCATCAGTTGTATAGCTCTACAGAAACGTTTGCAACAAATTAACTGATTCTTCTATATGATTTCAAAATTTGCCATCTCAAATAGCTCATTAAGTATTAACCCTTAACTGGGGACGTGTGGTTTGTGAGACCGCTAGCGATGGATTTTCAGTCACTCCTATTCTATTTTTAGCTCAACTGAATGGATTGACCCTGTAGCTTCCTGTTTTGTGACCTTCAATACACGTGCATTTTTTCAACCGATTTCAGCAGATGCTTTTTAAAATAATTCAGTTATCTCTTTGGGCGCGGTCTCTGAGACCGCACCTCCCTGTTAGTGTCCCAGTGATAAACAAGGCTTAGCAGATAGCGCTAAAACTTGGGTCCCGAAATATCATTCAATTTACTGATTCTATCATGAAGCAGTGCTCCAGACACTTTTAAATGAAGCAGAAAGTGATTTCAGTGATAAGGATAATTGTATAGAAGAGTTTTTCAATGAAAGTTCGCATTCAACTGATTCTGATATGTATGTTCAAAGATAATTAATTTTTCTAGTGATAATATATTTTTAAAAATTTATAAAACATATTAATATAACAAGAGATATATATACAGAATTTATAGGTTGATTTTTATACTAGTTCTTAACCTGTATGTTTAAAATGCTCTATAAAACGGTGATATGAAAGTCACACAAGCCGATAAAAAAAGGGTCAATTTTACCCATTGTCAATTTTTTTTATTTTTGATACAATTGTTGAATTTTACATTATATGGTCTTCTCTATACCTTCATATACTGTAAAAATAAATATGGTATAAAAAGTAAAAAGTAATTGGTTTTTTCAAGAATATTATTTATTGTAACATTTAATTTGAGAAGAAAATGTATGTTCCAACTCATTTGCTTTTTTCAATGATAATATATTTTAAAAATTTCTAAAACACACACACACACACACACACACACACACACACACACACACACACACACACACACACACACACACACACAGACACACACACACACACATATATATATATATATCAAGAAAAATATCTGTTAAATATATTGGCAGTTTTTCATACTAATGCATTCATTAGAAAATTTAATTTGAGTGTAAAGAAAATGCGGTCTTGAAGACCGCACCTTCCCTGTTAAGTCCTAAAATTTCACCTCCCCAGTTAAGGGTTAAAATGTCCCAAAACGTTTCTTTCTCATCGTGCTATGCATGGTCTTATCTGGCTCTGCTTGTGCAAACATGCAAACTTATCTATTAGCCGTCTATGACCGCGGTTTCAGTTGTCCTAAAAGCTCTGCTACACACCAAGTCGGGACTACACCTCAAGAAAGTTCTTTTGTCCATTTGGTGGGATTGGAAAAGCGTAATTTTTTACTAGCTCCTTCCTCAAGGTGAAACAATAAATTCTACGAAATACTGTCATCTACTGGATCAAGCTTCCATATCTTCCATTTGAAAGCTTTCATAGCCAAAAAACGCAAAGAATTAATGAACCGATGAGGCGTTGTTTTTCATCATGATAACACAAATTGTATAGTCGTAAGAGAGAAGCTGCTACAGTTTGACTGGGATGTTTTACCACATCCTGCATACTCTCCAGATCTCGCTCCATCTGATCATTACTCCTTTACCTGTCCTTAAAAAATTCTCTTTGCGATAAGCGCTTTCAATCGATGAACGAAATAAAAGCGCAACTCGAGGATTATTTCTTGTACAAAACACAACAATGTTGGAAAGAAGGCGTAATGAGGCTTCCTGAGAGATGTAAGAAGGTACAACAAAAGAAGGGTTCTTATGTAACAACATAAATAATACCTTAAACAGTAAATATTGTGCATTCATTTCATATTAGAAATAGGAAAGAAACTTATGGGCCACCATAATATTTTGATATATATCGAAACAAACTAAAGAGAATTCCAGGCATTAGCATTTTCAGCTTTTATAAAACCAAAAAGGGCAACAATAACGACGAAAAAGTAAGCCGCAGATTACTGTATTCTACTGTGGATTAATTTCTATCTGTACCAGTAATAAAAGCATGTGTTCTGTTCGTGCATGTCTATGTATGTGTATGTGTTGGCTCTCCATAGTACAGACTACAGGATACAGGAATACGAAATTTGGCAAAAATGCATTTTTGAAAGATTTTTAATTTTTATTCATTTAAAATTAACTGAAAGTTAATATACAAAAAAAAGAGATTTTTTTTTTCCTGTTTCTTTTTTTAATCAAAACATGGCAGCAATAACGACCGAAGAGTAAGCCGTAAATTACTCTAGACTACTGTAGATTAATTTCTGTCTCTATCTGTAATAAAAGTATGCGTACTGCTAATTTGTGTGTGTGTGTGTGTTGATTTTCTACAGAGTAGATTACAAGGTACAGAATAGCAAAATTTAGCACAAATGCTTTTTCGGAAGATTTTTAAATGTTAATTAATTAGAAATTAGCTGAAATATAGCATTAAAAAACCTTTGTATTATATTAAAATTTGATATATTCTTTCAAAAATACCAATAATTTATTTTTAATTAAAAATTGAAAGCAAATCTAACTCAATCTAAATTTTATTTCATCTTCACATACGATAAATTGTATTCAGTAAAATATTCTTAACACTCAATTTCTGACCGAGTTTTGAAGTTTTGAGCATCATTATTTTATAGCAGTTTAATTATTTTAGGCTAAAAAGTCTTGGTGAAACTCCAAGCGCTGATAAGTTTATTTTACTAGCGATGGTCAATTGGGTGGGTGGAAATCTTGCTTTTTTAAAAATTAAAATAGTGATATTAATATTTTCATAACCAAAATTCATTTTTAGTCACAAAGGGGTGGAATTTATTTTCATTTATGCCTCAAGAATATTTTATTATCTAAGATTAATAGTAATGAATATCTGTATAAAAATCTAAAATTCTGTAATTCATCAGAACATTATTGACTCAAACTATATAAAATATAATTATTTATTTGATTTATACCATTTTTTTCTGTTAGACGTACATGCCTACTGTTAGAAATTAGGGTTTGGAACCCAATTAAAATTTATATCTTGTATATATACATATATATGAAGCCTGTTTGTCTTCAGTATTACAGGATTATTAAATATAGATATTTCAAAAGTTTACAAAAAGCTTTTTATTGACTCTATTTTTCAAAAAATATCATGTTTCATCTTCCTTCTACTTTTAAAGATACCTACTGAAAATTAGACTTTTCTATGTTTAGTTTAAAGTAAGAGTTAATTTAAGATTTTAAGTTGAGTTTTTGTCAACGTGTTGGCAACATGCTAAAAAAAGATTTTTTTTTTTGAAATTTTAATATGACATAAAAATTGTTTTTTTGTACTGTAATGTTTTAGAAAGCTATTGCGAAGAAACGCCAAAGTTTCACTTAATTTTCAATTAATTAAATTTTTAAGCAAAAATTTTAAAAACTTGCTCCAAGTTGCATGTCCCCATTCTCAGAATATATATGTGCCATATTTAGTAAGTTTAGGTCAAATGGCTCTTACCTGCAGAGTGTTAACACACATATACGTAATATACATTCATCTTTATTATAAAATTAATGATTGTAAAACACATATCAGTTCTTCATCTTGCTTTAAAAAATCATAGTTAAAAATTTTAAAAATTCAACAAGCATATCAAATATAATAAAATGAACTGTATTAGGAAAAAAATTATCAAAATGACGATATATAGATTGTTCCTCAGATTCCAAATACAAACTGAATATATTTTAATAAATCATTCACTAAAATCAATCATTAATCAATCATTCAATAAAATTATATAATAGCCGACCTTTGAAACCCATCACTGATAAATATGATTATGTAGGAATAAAGTTTATTGCATTTAATAATTTAAATTTGCAATTTCACTATTTTAAACTATCTTACATTTGCAAATTTTCAATATGGTAAAATTTAAGTTTCAAACTAAATGCCAAACTTATAACATCCTCTAAATATATACATGGAAAAAAAATTCTAGTATCTTATAAAAGAATTCTAAAGCAGAAGAGCAGTAGAATCCTTTCAATCTAAAATAATCTCTTTTCGAAACGAATGGGATAGTATGTCTCTCTTGGGGAGAAGTTATCCGTAAAATTAGCTTTTTAACCACAAAATATCCTGCTGTCAAATAGGTTTTAAAGTTAATGAGAGTTTTATAGGGTTGACAACATTCTCCATAATGTAACCCAAGTTCAGTCCATCAATCTTGCATGGTGAGGGTCAGTAAACATTCGTAGTACTTGTTAAATAGGTCATAAATTCCTGCGAAGGATTAGATTCCCCCCTGGGGACTAAGGGAACTTTCTTCCCGCTCGAGTCTTCTTCCAGACATGTGGTGACTTTTATTGTGTCTCGAGTGATTAGTTGAGGAAACGAACCATATGGAATCCTGAATGGAAATGTGTGAAGTGGATTATTGCAGTGTTGATACTTAGATACATATTCTAACTTTTATTATTTTTGTGTTTGACGTGTTAAGTGATACTAATCGGAGACGAACTTGATTTATCGATTTAATGGAGATAAACTACCTTATGGTTGTTAGTTTAGAATGAGAAAAATTATATACATGGTGGTAAGTATCGCAACTAAACCATAATTTAATAAAAAGAAACATTTAAGATGCTGTAACTTCTATTTATTGCCAGGAACGAAATATATCCGAGACAAGCTAAATGGCTAATAAATTATGCCCTATATTTTTATGGGATTTGCCATTATTGATATATATTCATAGTAAAGTTCTCTATTAAGTATAATGGTGAATGTGTGTTTACGCCTGTGTGTATGTGTTGCATCTGCACAGGATAGGTCATTTGACCTATATCTACCAAATGTGGTGCTCATTACACTTTTTGGGGATGGACACCCCGTAGCGATTTTTTTAGTGATTTATAATAATGATAGCTAATAAATTATACCCTAAATTTTTATAGGAGTCATGGAGCCATTGATATGCATTCATAGTAAAGCCTTCCTCTAATTATAATAGAGAATGTGCGTTTATATCTGTGTTGGCTCTCCGCAGGATAGGTAATTTGACATACAATTGACAAATACAATTGACAATAATACATGCATACATACATAATAATTTGATGCTTTATTACATTTTGGAAGGTGGAAATGGGTATTAAGCAGCAATTTTATTATAACTTTTATTCGTTAGAATTTAAACAAAAGTTTGATGTTTCTTCTTAATGACTTCTGAATATATTATTTCACATATATAATTTGTAAAGCTTTTTTAAATTTAGAATTTATCTTTCGAATTATATTAATTTAAATATTTTGCAAATTATCTCTAATCTTTGCAGTTTTTTAAAAAAAAAAAATATCTTTTTGGATGATTTTCAAAAATGCATTTTCATCCTTATAACGCAATTCAAATAGTTTTCATTTTTTTGTTAAATATTCAATCTATATTCTTCCGTTATTGAAAAAAAAATCAGATTAGTATTTTTTTTAATATTAAACTTTACGCGAAGAATTAGAAAATAAAATTACATTACCGAAAAAGGCTGCGTGAAATTTGAACTAGATTTTATTGACATTTTCGATGAAGTCATGGGATTACACCTCATTGGATATTTTCTAGCGTTACAGAAATGGAGGAAGTGTCGCAAAACAGCAGGGCTTTAATTTTGTCCTAAGTTGATGATTGAAAATATTTTTTTTCAAGGATTCATGAACATGAAGTTTTGTATAAAGGATTTAATTGAAATTAAACACAACCACTATTCTCGGTGAACTAGCAGATCGCTTGTAGCAGCTACCAATTAATAAATCATATTCTACATTTTAATGGAATGCTTCACTACTGATATGCATTTATGGTAAGGCAAAATTTATTTTTATTTCTATTTGAGGTTATAACGTTATTCTGTCTTATAAGACTCATGATATAGAAAGAGTGTTCTAGTCATAACAATATTGGAGCATTTAAAAAGCACCTGAGATAGAAGAAATTAGCTCCAAAATATGAAAAGAAGGGACCCTGTTGCTGGAGAATTTCTCAGAGAAAGTGACTCTCATTTGTGTTTCACTTGGAGGGAAATAAAAAATCAGCCAGTCTCACTGTAATTTTTGCAAAATATTATAGTTTTTTTTCCCAGAAATAATAAAATATGTATGGCACAAGAACTATTACTGTTTGCCTGATAGGAGCACTCTTGTCGTCCGTTGTCTATGTTTATAGCGGTCGCTACAGGAATTGGTTTTGATAGGGAAGACTTATTTCGAATTAGAGATATCAAGTGGAAGTCTGGAGATTTATGCTATTCCTAATGCCAGTTTTGAGTTGATAATAAAACTGTTGTAAAGCTTCTTCTCATTTTCGCCTAAGTTGCACAAGTCTTTATAGTTGTTTAGTTTACTTCTGTTTTTATTCTTTTACTTGTTATTAATTTGTAAGTTCGGCTTTAATTTTTAAAAATTATCGATTAATATTGTTACATTCTTAGGCAGATATGACTAAAAATAAAGCAGAAAAGTCATTTGGTTCAAAATTGCTCATAAATTAACATTATGATTAATAATTTAAGTTGCAGGAAGTGAAACTAAAAATAAACAATACGTTCTAAAATTTACAAGTTTCTTTAAGTACTTAATCCACTTCTCTAAAAACCTTAATGTATTTATGATATAAATAGATTTTTTGGAGAGTATACAAATTAAAAAAAAAAGCGATTTAAAAAGTTAGCCGAATTATCACATTTTTTTTAATGTAGATTCATCATTTCTTCCGACAAATTTCGTTTTACATAAGAAATTTTAAAGATATTCTTGCTTTCTTTGTTTATACTTTCTTGCGTACCAAATGTAAGCAAACAGAAATTATTCTAATCGTCAAAAAGATTCGAATTCGAGATTTTCACGAATCTTCACGTTTTAGTCCTCCTTGCGTTCGAAAAACACATTTTTAGAACTACATCTGTGAACACGAAAACCATAAAAAGCTTTGAGTTTAGTGAATGAACTTTGGTATACGGTGTGTTCACCAAATTTGCAGATTTCTAGCAAATTTTGAAAGAAATCCATTCAGAAGAATATCTGCCTATCTATGCGAATATAAGTGGACGCGATTATTTCAAAAAGCAAATAACTAAGAAGATAAAATTTGATACACAAGCTTATTAGCAAAAATTCAGAACCGTGTCAAATTTGAAACCGAATCCCTCTATTGGTTGACCATCTGTCAGTCTGTACTTCCACATGCATGTAAACACGATTACTCAAGAGCGCAGTGACTTAATAAACAAATTAATTTTGGTATGTGACCTTGTGATTATAACTGTATCTCTGTATTAAATTTTTGATTTCAATTAGTTGTAAGAAACGGCGTCTGAAATTCATATTTGATTTTCTAATATTTGTGTTAACTGCATGCTATCAATTAATTGTAAAAAAAAATTTTTTTTGTAGTTTTTTTATTACTATTGTTCGTTAACAACATGCTGTTAATGCACAGGCAGTAGTTTTCTAAACTTAAAAACTAGTTATGGTCCTGAAAGTAAAAATCCGATCCTTTGCTGTGTTCACGACTTAACCCAGGGTCAACAATTTTATGAGGGGTGGATGGGATAGAGATGATATCTTTATTAGAGAATATTTCAGGAAGTTTTGATAAGACTATTCCTTCTAGTTTAAATTATTATCGACCACATAACTTGATTATAATTTACAATATATAATATTACGCAATCGGATATATTTCAAGTAATAAGGATGTTAAATTAAGAAACATTCGACAACATTATTCAAATCATGAAGCATGATTAAATTATCCGACACAAAAGAAGCGCACAATGAAGTGAAATCGGGTGATTTCATTACAAAACTTATTAATTTAACTTCCTGCAAATCGTGCTAATTCTCAGAACAGTTAAACAACTCGAGAATTGTCAGATATGTCAACACTCAATTAAAGTTTCATAAAGAAATGAACAGAGATTGAATGACAGACTGATAAATTTTGAATTAAAATAAATTAGTTTGAAAATAACAATTAATATTAATTAGCAACTTATTAGCATAATGGAAGCAAATGGTTTTTGTAGAAACAAAAAGGAAAAAATAATGATTTCAGAGAGCATAAGATCTGAATAAATATTTAAAGAAAATTTATTTGTGATGTTTTTAAATTTGATTTATAGTTTCCTCTAAAAGTTGCAAAGCCAAAATAAATAAAGAAATAAAAAGATTTAATACTTATGCTTGCTGTCAACTGGCGAACTTTCATAGAATATTAAGTACTTTTTTAAGTAATATTTTTCGTGCATATTTAGTGATCTAATATTAAAATAATTTTGTTGTGATGTCTAATACAATCAGGAATCCATATTTGATAAAAAAAAGTATTTATAAATTACCTCAGGATTTTAAATAAGAATTTTAAT
Organism: Argiope aurantia; assembly: GCA_026543865.1. Lineage (NCBI taxonomy): Eukaryota > Metazoa > Arthropoda > Arachnida > Araneae > Araneidae > Argiope > Argiope aurantia. Next base: position 68,288 of record JAPMOR010044050.1, read on the forward strand.
CAGAATATGTATTTTAGTAAAGACAAAGAGATTTTTCTGCATCCAAAAATGATGGAATTTCGACATAATTATGGTATTTCATTAATATAATTATTTCTAAATATTTTTTGTCGTTACAAATTAGATTATTTTTAATCATGATTTGTAGGAGCAGTCTCCTTAAATTTTCTCACATACACTTTAATGAATGTACTTAAGTATTATTAACTTATGTTGAACAATAGTTGCGAAAAAGCCAATTAGAGTGATATATTTGGCGATTAATCATTGAGATGCAGTTAATACACAAGTTCCAGAAAATCGAACAGATGCTTCGATGAAATTTTTGGATGCCTTTTTTTTCTGACCAACTGAAACCAAAACTTGAATTACAATTGCAGTCACAAAATCATATATTTGAATCATTCGTTTCTCAATTATTGCATTTATATGATTGTAAAATTACAAATCAAAAGACGATTCACCCATTAACGTGTTTGGTTTCAAATTTAATACGCACTTGACTACACTTAATCAATACTTAAGATATTACTTCTTTGCTCAAAAATTTACTTGTCCAGTTCTTTTAGTTTTGTAGTTGTCGTTTATTTATATTCAGAAGATCGGACTTATTTTGAATGGACTTCGAAACTTGATAGAAATCTACTAAATTAATGCAAAATCCACATCCGACTCCCTCAAAAAGTTTTTAGTTATTCTGTTGATAGACATAATTCTGAAAATATGTTTTTCGCCGTCACGGATGATCCGTCAAAATTTCGAGTTAGATTTTCTTGACGATTACAATATTTTTACTTTGTTTACTTTGTATATGAGAAAATAAAAAATTATTCTAAGCACGCTTTCTCATAGCAAATTTTTATCCATAAATGTAATATCAAAATGTATAAAATATATCAAAATATTATCTTTTGATACAAAACACTACATAGGTAAGCCACATCTGATTTCAAATTGTTATATCTAATAGGTTGATTAATTTGACGTTGTTGATAAACATTAAAAAAAAATTTTCTCTTTCATCGCTTTATCTGTTACATCAAAATATTAAATATGGTATCAATGTTTTTTTATGTGCCATATAATAATATATTTGAGAAAATATCTTTATTTGTTTTATTAATAACTAAATTTTTAGAGAAATTAAAAGATAAGCACTTAAATAAATGAACAACAGATGAGTTGAAAACTTCTACTGAATCCAAAGACTCTCACAGCCTAAAACTGGCTTGAGGGTAAAAAAGGAATATAAAGGAGCCTGAAAGATCAAACAAATCAAAAATCGAAATCAAAAAGAAAAGCAACTGTTATTTACTGTGAGATGTTTGACACAGACATCTGAAAGAACTCCTGCACGACCCACCACCCTTGTCGAGAAATAATTTATGAAGCGAATTTGATTGGATTTTGAGTGAAACAATCGTCGAATCGGTCGATACCTGCAAATTATCGGTCCAGGAACACCCGAAATAAGCACCAGCTGGGTACGCAATTACGTGTCTGCGGAACACGATTTATTGCTTATTATATACCGGTGGCAGTTGTTTCTATAAACTACGCAAGGAAGGCGGTAATTTTCCATTTAAAAAGTAGCTTCTACCAGTATGCATTGCAGAGAAAGAGAAAGAGAGAGAGAAAATTAATAAATGTAAAAGCCCAGTTGCATAAGCTGGACTCACCTACATACATCGCCCCAGATGAAAACAGAATCACGAGTCTGTAACAGGCGAATCAAATAATGGCCACTTTTTCTTTCTGTCTGGCATTGTGTTTCATGGAAACGAAAATGATTGAGCGAAATTACTATTACGCCAAAAAGAAAACAATAAAAATAAAACTATATAAATAAAACAAAACTCCGACATTAGGAATCCCCTGAGGTTAACACCTTGCCATGAATTCAGAGCCTTTTATTCCAAGCTGGTCAGCAACAAAAATTTGAATGGTAATAGTTACCATTTAGGCACCTTGCCGACACGACTAACAAGTCGAGAGCGATTGCTCTAAGCAGATAATGAAATAAATTTTTTTCCACGTAGTTTTTACTTGATAAATGACTTTTTACGAGACAAATACAAGTGTGAAATTGATTTCAATGGTAGTATGATTGAAGAAACCGATATAAATTACTCTTGTTGGGTTTCTGGTAATTGAATATATAAGGCAATTAGTATTGTGAGAATCAGTGCAGATATAAATTGTCTATGGTGTTAAATTTATATACTTTTTTATTTTGTAAATCGTATTATGTTTTCGTGTAAAAGAAAATTGATGGAATTTTTTTTTATTTTGCAGTCTGTTTTCAATCTAAAAGAAAGTTTTCCCAAGTAATTAGAGAAACCAATAAAATTTATCAATTTTTTTATGAGTAATTTGTTTCATGTAATGATAAATGATAAATCGATTTTTAAATAAAGCATAATTGTATTCTGTTCCTATATTTCTATCTTATTTTAGAATTCGATTATATTTTTTTAGAATTACAATAATATGTATTATATTTTCACATTGATTTTCTCATTATTTATTGATTGTTTTTAGATTAAAGGTTATATGATTAAACAGAATATTAATTTTCTTCATTTTTCAGCAAATTGTAAGGATTTTGACTCTATACGCCAAAATGCAATAAATTCAATTTTAAAGAAAAATCAAGACAAAATTTGAAAGAAAAGTTGGCTTTATTGAATAATCCTCATCTTGATACAAGCTGATTCATTTCTTCAGTTTTCGAAGCACATAAAATGACACTTAATGTAACTTGATGCCATTTGCTTAAATGTGGTACAAGAAGCTAACTTTAAAATTTCAAAAAAGCACAAAATAAAATTCAGGATTGCAATAGAGATTTTGATACGAAAACATTGAAAACAATTACGATGAATCTATTATTAGCAAAGCTACAATATGTTATGAATTCAGTCTAAAGACTTCATGAATCAATTCGACATTTTTTTTTTCAATTTCCTCACATGTATAAAAATATATTTTAATATCTTCCACACAAAACGGACAAAGACGGTATTTTCGAATTTCAAAGGATAATTAATGACGAAAACATGAACCAAATTTTTTCGCCAACCAAACCCACATTCGTAGCAAAAATTTTATTAAAAATAAGAAAATCTGATATAAATATTCCTATTTTCAAAAAAGAAATCTGCTTGTTTCTATAATGGAAAAGAAAGTACAAACGAATCTGTATATTACTTTGACGTTAAATGATATTTCATATCAAAAAGCATTGAAAGCAATTAAGCAGAATTTTTAAACAAACATGGCAAATCGAATTCAACATTAAATAAAATGGCCTTAAGTAGGCTTAGTCTGTTTATTTTGTTACTGCTCATGATAAATGTTCTGCCAATCAAGAATTCATTTTTCTGATAATGGAAATTCCTAATTAAGTCACTATTTCGACGTAAAATAAGAAAAATAATGTTATCAGATAATGTTGAAAATTTCATGCCGATGTTTTATCCTTTTAATTAAATGTTGAATCTAAAGATTAAATAAACAGGTTATGAGTTAATTATTATTGCCATGCCTTCTTCCATATCTCTTTCCACTGTTTACCAAAAAGCCATGGTAAAACATGTATTTTCCATTAATTAATTATGATTTCAGTCGGCGAATAGCTCAGCGCTTCGAATTTCATTGGTCATGGTCATAGCCGGCTATGTTTTATGTTATTCATCTACATTGATTTCAAACTTGTTACGCTGTACTTGAGTAAGATATATTTCAGATAAGGGAATCTGGGTAACGTAGCAAAGATTCTGATCGCTGTTTTGTATTCCATGCCCTAAATTAGCTATGAAAGACCGGTAAATGGGAAAAAAATAAGCATATATTTTTATTTTTTTGCGAAAGTGTTGAAAATCACCTGCCGATTCCACGCAAAACATCTGTAGAGTGATCTCTTCCGCCATGTTAGGCTTAAGGAAAAAAAAAAAAAAAAAATTGAAATATTTTCTAATGGATTTAATGTTTTAAACTTTTGAAGTGACTTGAAATTCTTGGATATCATTGTCGATAAATTAGGCAAATAATGAAGTTTGTAATAAAATAGAATATGTTAGATTTAGTTATACATTTCGAAAAATATTATTTGCAGAAAAATTTTTTTAGCATATCAATAACAATTTATTAGCATATAAACCAAATATCACTTTTTGTCCCTTATTTTTTTTTCAAAGTATCTTTTGAGCACTACTTATATCTCTTCTACAAACGTGAAGAATTTACTTACTTGCGTCTTCATAATCATATTAAGAAATTTGATCTTAATTCTTTTCTGAAATCATTCTTATTGCCAAGATCTCATAATCTTTATAACATGTGAATTCTTACTCTTATTATATAAAAAGGAAACTTTTACTATGTTTTGAAATTAATGTAGTAGAAATGATATTCCATTGCATTCGAAAGGAGATTTAAAAAACTTTAAGAAAATGTGTCATAATATATTAAATTCATATCATTTATGTCAAATCATATAAATTTTTTTCGTCTTCAGTATAATGATAAAAGAATTTTCATATTTTTTAATACTTACTATATTTTATATTATTATACTTTTATATAATTTTTTTTAATATTTCTTTGATCACAATGACAATAATAATTTACACGCTTTGAGAACAAATTTTCTCTATTTATTACACCATTATTTCGATGGCTATATCATCATTGTAATGCATATGGCCTGTACATATTATATGATGGTCATTTTCAGTGTCTTCAAATTTGAACGCAATTCTGCATTCAAATACTCATGTACTTTTTTCACAAAATAATTTATTTCAAGTGCAATTTTCTATCACATTTTTCATTTCTAGGCTATGATTTGTAAGATTCTTTGGTCACCTTTTATGACTTCCAAGATAGTTAATGCTTAAATATTCTTAGTTAAATTATTAATATTTAATTAATAATTCTGGCTTAAAAGATTTAATTTTATTTTCAAGACAACTTGTATATGAATTAAAATATCATTTTCTAAATTTTCAGAATCATGGACATTGATTCTAGATTAGTATAATTTTTCTTAGTGTTGATTCAGTTAATCAAGATATTCCTCTTTCGTTTCTACAAAGATAAGTTTTACAAAATCTTAAGAGGATTTTTCGTACTTTGTATAACATACTATCTTTTGTATTATTGCAATGTTATATTTTATTTCGATAAATGAAAAACAGATATGGATTTTAAATTTAAATGTTATGAAATTAGATTACTGGAATGAAAATGAAGCCTTTGCATTTAGTCGGACTTTTTGTTTTTATAATGCGTAAATGCAATATTGTCAAGAAAACCCCCCCCCCAAAAAAAAACTTTAATTTGCTTTACATCGTTTATTTAAGACTGGATTATAGAATATGATGATTAAAATATAAACATTGTCACTTTTTCTTCAAGAATTTTTCATGTTATTAAGAAAATTTTATAATTTTTATTTACTTTTTTCTCATCAATATACAATAATTTCGTTTTAGTTGAGAAAACAAAGAAAAACTAACAAGGAAACGAATAATTCCAGTGATTTAGTCACTACAAAACAATTACAATGCAGTAAATATATATAAATGCACTGACAACTGAAACCAGAATATATTGATAATAAAAATATAAAGTATGTGAATTTCTTTTTAATATTTAAAGATAAAAGAAAAATTTGTGATTTCTTGATTTGAAATTACAAATCGTCTTTCATGTTTTGAAATAAAGAGCTACTCATTAAAATTATTTCCTTCTAAGATTTCCATTGCTGCTTTTGGAACAATCTTATAGCTTATTTTGAATTAGCATGAAGTTTCATCTCTTTAATTAGGTGATTTGCTTACTCAGTTTAAACTACTCACGAATTAGTTGTTACACGAAAACACGAAAAATCAATAACTAATCGTGAGGCCTTTAGTCATAAAACATAAAGCAAAATTATATGGGTTAAACAACATTTCCATATTATAGATGAAGTAAATAAGCGGTGACTGCATCATATATTTTGGTTAACGCTGTAAAAATACATCATATTAAAATGCACCATTTTATCATAAAAAAAAGTATAATTTATTCAAAATTGTTATTTGTTGCTTTTATTATTTTGCATTAATATAAATGATGGAATATCGAATAAATTTGAATTTATTCCGAAAACAGGAACTAAATTCGAGAATAAACTGACCGAATTCATTAAACAACAAAAATAAACAAAAACGGTTTAACGGCAATTTTGTGGAATATATTTGCATTAAAAAAATCCCCCCCCCCCCCACACACAAAATCACTGAAACATAATGTTAACATTCCTTTTGCAGTTTTGAAATGCGGATATTCATACTTTAATGTTCTTAATTTGAATTGAACGTTATCTAAATTGGCCAGAGTATTTTGAGTTTGGAGCTTGCAAATTCTATAAATTTCAATTAATTTAAAAATAAAATGCAAAGAAATATTTCATTTATCAGCATTACGTATGCATAATCTGATAATAATATTCATATAGCTGTGAATAATAATCTTATAGCTATGAATTAAAGTGTTTTTCATCAAAATTTTTGGACTTTATACTTTGGATGGAAATGCTGATATTTCTGGCTTATGCTAAAATGTGCTAATAGCCACTGACAAATAAAACGCAAAAAATACTTGTTAACTCTTCCTTTTCCTTTTTAAATAGTCCATTGCAATTTTCAATATGTCTAATGCACTTTAAAAACTTGTGGTTCCTTTTCCCCATACGCTAGACAAATAGACTTTTATAACCGCAGATATATTACATGGATTACAAACAGGGAATATTAATTTTTTTTCTCGTACATAAAGTATAAATGGAGTATTGTAATCGCCAAAATTTTCGAACTCCAGATTTTGACGAATCTTCAAGTTTCAGACCTCATTGAGTAAAATGAATTTTTGGAATTATGTCTATCGGTATGCCTGTGATAACCCCAAAACGCTTTGAGATAAACGATTGAAATTTGGTTTATGCAATTGCTACCAAATTTGCAAATTTGTGTCGCATTATGAATAAATTACATTCACAAGAAGTCTGCCTGTTTGAGTACAAGTGAACTCGGTAATTACATAAATAAGAGAGCAAGTAGATAAAATTTCGTACTCAAATTTACTATATGGAATATAAATTCTTATAAAATTTTGAACCAAATCAGTAACATAATTAACCGCATGCCATTTTGTACTTTCGCAAGCATGTGAACGCATTAACTCATAAACTCAGTGATTTCAGTCACTAAAATTCGATATATTATTTTGAGTCTTATCAATTATAATTGAGCATCAAATTTTGGTGTCTAAGTTCGGTAAAAATGCCTTCAAAATCTATTCAATAAAAATGATAGATTCAAACAAAAATCTATATTTTGTAATTATATTTCATCAATACCGTGCAAGGTATTCGCAGTTCAATTTTATACCAAGGTTCTCAATTTTATGCGAAAGAAGGGAAATAAGATTTTATTATAAAATAAACGAGAAAGTCTCGGAGAGACCACTCCAACTGGTTTCATTCCTTATTATTCAAAACAAAATTAAAATTATCACCAGAATTATTTTTAATTTTGTCTTTTTTTTTATATAAGTTCAGAATTTACAAATTTGTTTAAGTAAGCAATTAGAAATCACTTTGAAGAAAATATGGGAAAATTAATGTTAGAAAGTGTCAAATAACTAACTATAGAATATGCACAATATCATGCATTTTTATTAATTGTTGTCTCCTTTGGATACTAATCTTCGTTATTTTAAAATAATTCATATACTTTTAATGGAGTCGAATTTAGTCACAAACGAAAACAGGTAATATTTCTATAATTATGCTGATTACAAAAAAATGATCAAAAGTCAGATTTTAAGGTTACATCAGCACATTTTGGAGTAAATTTCGCTACCTGAACAAAAGTCAATATCAAGAATGATACTTGCATTCTATGTTTCCAAACTTTCATATCATTGTGAAGATGATTAGTCTTAATATGTGCACCAGATTCACGCGAATCTTTCGTGGTTTCTGGTCCCGAATTCATTAACTTTTGATTCTGAATATTTTTCCTCCTAACTTCCGTGATTCCATTTTAATCATAAGAAAATCAAATTAAATGGCTAATATTTTCCTTTCTAGTATTGATATGCATTGGGAACTTATTTGTTTTTACGGTTACCCGGTTTATTTGGAGATTTTCAGATTACACCAAGATCTCCAAGCTTCATTGTACATTACATTACAAATATGAAGAATTTACTTAGTGCTCTTCAGATTTGGCCAAGATCACAATTCTCCATTATTCATAGGATGCCAAAATTTCGCGAAGATGCTGGCGCCGAATACTAGGTTTTGGCAATTTATGCTATAAAAATAAACAAGTACCGAATAGTCGATCTATATAACATCGTGTAAATATTTTTTTAACAGTTTTTGGTAAAATTTTAAATTAAAGAAAAATATTAAAACCAGGCAATCAATCCCATTTTATTTACCAACAGTTGGTTGTTCTAGAGATAGAAGAAGTACTCAGGGATCAAATTTGAAATCATTCTTTTCTTTAATATCAGCATAAAGGTCAAGAGAATAATTAATGTTTTGAAATATTAGCTTAACAGAATAAGGTAGAAGGGAAAACCTTGTTAAGAATGCATGTCTATATTTATTGAATGAAATTAAGCATTTTACTTCAGAAAGTTCAAAACAATTTTAAATTGTAAAATTTCAAACAGCAGTAAATCGACGAATTCAAAATATAATTGACTTTTAACATTAAATTCAAAGCAGAATTATAAGAAAATCTGTATTTAATAGATATCAGTCGAGTGATAAGAATTTCATAAAATAATAAATGTATTAATCATTATATATATATATATGCATAATGCATATTTTCTTACACCATTAATAGCATGTAAGCATGAAAATCTGAACAAATAAATTTAAAAAGTATCTGTTTTATTGATTCTTATTGTTTTCATGCTTATACATTTTAATATACTTTTTTCTGTTATCTATGATGTACATCAAATACTTGATGAAGTAAGACACATTTGCATCAGAAGAATAAAATTTCCCTTTTGAGCAATTGACTTGAAAGCCAAACATACTTGAAATTTTAGCACATTGGTCACTATGGTTAGTTACTGGTGACCGACGTCTGGACATTCTAGTAGTGTCGTGGGTGTTATAGGTGATCATCATAGACTGATCTTTAAGCTACTGTTCAGAGCTTTCGTTCGCAGATTTTTGCTTATTTAACTATATAAAGGAACTGGTGGGTCTTGTGCTTATTGTTACGATTTGACCTGAGAGTATAATCTGAAAGATATATAATATATGCTCTTTTGTAGTAAAATGCGAAATTCTATGATGATCAATGTGTTTGTGTGTGTGTTTATAATTACAGCCGATCATCTCGTTACCACAGAACTAAGCCATATAAACAGGGGCTGACGTTACTGGCTGTTATGCTCATTAACTATCCAACTTTTGCATAAGAGGACAACGGCCAACGAAAGTTCAGAGAATCTTGACACTGCTAGTAAAAGGTTATAAATCTTTTCCATCATTTTTTAATGTTCTTAAATTTTCAGGGTATTGTAATATTGTGTTAAAATTGCCATTATCCATAATGAGTCTCCCTATAATTTCATTAAGTTCGACACATTCTGTTATGTAGAGTTGAATCGATCCTATTTCCTCACGTATACATGCCTTGCATCCTTCCGAATCTGTAGATGTATTCAGATCTGTAAATGCACCCTTACGAATCTGCAGATGTTCTGATATAATTTGCACAAGCATCGAATGAAATATTCTTTTTATAATTTTTGATTCCGGTATGAATTCATATTAAGTGTTCTTCGCACAAGATAATCCATCTACTCTGCCACTGCATAGCCATTTCTCTTCTAATTTCCTCCTTTAACATTTGCAATGATTTTGGGGCTACAATATCTATTTGGCCTTTCTGTTCAGTCTTTTTTGCATATTCATCTGCACTTTCGGTTTCGCATATTACGATGTGAGCCTTAAGCTATTTTAAACCATTCTAATCCATTTGGTCTCTTGTGCCTTTCTCAAGTTTTCTTTAAATTTCCAGATTTTTTAATTTTGGTGTTCGTGGATTGTATTGTCTGAAGAGTCTGAGAATATAGAGCATCTATGCCAGTCCTCGTAGCCCCTCACAATAATCAGCTGGGAGTTTTATTGCATGATTAGAAATACAAATCTGTTTTTCTTAAATCTATTTCCCTTCCCTGGAAGTATACTACCATTGCCGCCCCTACCCTTTTATCATCTTTGGATTCATCAATGAATATTTCAATGCTATCCATTCTTGACGATCAATGTGTTAAGCGCATATTTAAAATTTGTGTATCTATAGTGTCAGTATTACATAAAATAACAATCGTAAATAGTCTATAACAAGTGTCAATATTACACAAAATTACAAACAAACAGAAATTATTATAAAATATGCCTTTAGCAGATAATTTTGAAATAAATTCATCCAAGGAAATATTGTTTCGAAGACCGTTGTTACTGCCCAATCCAGTACACAGAAATCTGAGACAGAATTGTTCTCAAATTGAAAGATTGACTTCCAGGATTGAGTTAAGCTGGCAGAAGATTGAGTAGCGATCGGTCTTTTTCCGATTAAAAAGCCAGCTGGGCACAAGACGTATCACCTCACACATTTGTTTAACCTGCCATTAGCGCTGTCATCGGGACTAATTTGTTGCTTGGAATCTCGGGCCGATTCATCATCTACACGCCCTTCGGAGTCGAAATAAACACTTCATGTCACTGGCAAGTAGGAATCGCGGAAATTTAGTATGCATATTACAAGCTTATATGTTGTTCTTGTTTAATATTTTAAGGGAAAGAATAAGAAAATTAATTTTGATAATTTTGGTATGGCATTCTGATAAGAAGAGAGTATTTTAAAAAATGAAAAGATAGTATGCAGTGAGATAAATTTATCGAGTAATTTCTTATTTGCAGAACGGTTGACAAAATGTAAAACTTCTGAAAAAGTGAAAAAAAATGAAAGAAGAAAGGTGCCTTTCGGACTGATTTGTTTTAGCTTTAGGTTATGATAAATTGGTTAATTAAAGTCAGGATTTTGCGAAATATTTTTGTTCAATTACTTTAGTTTTGTATTATAATAGGTATATATTGACACGAAGAACACAATTTTTCAATAAAGTAAATTTATTAGCTCAAAGCAATTCTTGCATAAAAGATTAGAAATTTCACTCCCAAATCGTTATTTTCAGAATTTATAAATTTAAAGGATCTCTGGCAATTTATAGGAACATTTCTAATTATCTAAATCATAAACAAACATCAATAAACATGTCGAGAAAAAGTGAAAATTCTTGGATTAGACTACTAAGGCCATAATTTGGCAAAAAATTAAACTAATATTTAAAAATTTAAAATGTTTAAAAACCGTTCTTAATTTAGAACAGGCAAGAAAATTATATTTTGATTATTGCCAGTTTAATTATAAATATCTATACTTATATAAAGCTCAATGTGTGTTTGTGTGTGTGTGTGTATTGGCACTTTACAGGCCAGGCCATTTGACCTACAGCTACCAAATTTGGTACACGTATACCTTAGAAGTCGGGAATGTGCACCTGGGGTCCCTTTTTTTAATATTTAATTAGAACATTAATTATTAATTAAAAACTAACTTTCCCGCCAAAAAAATCTTCCATTTTTTCCACCGCCAAATGAGTAAGGCTTCAGTTTTTTTCCCCAACAGTAATGAGGCTAGGATTAATATTTTTCTACCGATTATTTCAAATGATTCTGTTTATTAATGTTTTATGCATTTAAAATTAAACATTGTTAATTAATCGATCTTTCAGATTCATTCTGAAGTACTTTTGAATTAAAATAACACAGAATAAAGGAAATTAAAAATGTCTAATCTGGATAGCGTTACCCCAACTGGCGTAGAAAAATTAACGTATTTGCGTTACCATAACTGGCATTGAAAATTTACGCATGCGCATTGTGTTCTGATTGTTGACATTATTATCAACGGAGGATTCTTGATTTAAATTATTTTTAGGTTAGTTGCATGCTTTTGTAATTAAATTGTATTTATGTTAGCTATATATTTTTTGTATATACTTATAGTTTTAAGTACATCGTTTTTAAGTAGTTTTTTTTTAAACCCGCTTTCGGCCAATTTTTTTAAACGATTCATTTTATTTTCTTAGTGTTTGATGCATTTAAAATTAAACATTGTTAATTAAACGATGAAATCATTGTTAATTAATCGATGAATCTGAGAAAATTTTGTTGACAAATTCGTGAGATATTACATAAATTAAGAACATAAATTTCAGTAAGAAAATATTATATTAATTGCAAATTCATCCTTTCCACTTTAATTTAAAGCATAAATTCTACGGGAGCTAACAGAAACTTAGAGAGATACATATTACGTTATGACTGAAGGCCTTTATAATATTATGAGTGAATTATATGACTATCAAAATATGAAGTTTTAAAATATTTTGATGAAGAAGCTATTAAAGTAGGAATTGCTTAAAATATTTCATTATTAACATTTTAACGAACATTAAGGTTGGCGAACCGGCTGGTCGCCAAAGGCGGCTAGTAATAAATAAAGAAAAGAAAGTTATATGGATAATTCTCTGAATGCAAGTCCGAACGTCTAAATGTTTTAAGTATCATTACACCAAAATATCTTTTCTTAAAAAAAAGTTGTCAATTTAATGGGTTAATGCGTTCACAATTTAATGATAAAAATTATGCTAATTTTCTTAAAGAATATGAAATCTAAAATTTTTATAACATTTAAATAAACGGGCCCATTCAGTTTTAAAGATTTATGCTTAAATTTATTTTTTAATGCAATTCTTTAAAATCTTAATAGATGTTTAAAATGAGACTTCCAAATACAGCAGCATTAAATAATAAATTATTATTTTATATATTCTAATGGATTAACAAGACATTCTTAAAAATCTATAACCAACAACCATACAGTTTAAACGCAATATAAGCAGTCGAACATTTGCTTGCTACAAATAAAATATATCCTTTTCTGTGGACATACTCTATTATATGTAAAGAAATAAATTCCTGAATACTAGATTCAAATTTTTTAATAAAAATTTAAGATAATTTAAATTGCACATTTAATATGTGAGGTTAACGGCTCTACTTAAGGTGATTCAATTATGGAAATTAGAATTTGATCAGGGATAACTTATTAACAGTACAAGTAAAGATTTGGGAATATGAAATTTGATTGGTAATTGCACAAAGATTTGGAGATTCAAATTAAATTGAAATCTTTGTTAAAATACTGTACATTTACGTACTTTCATTTATAAGGAATTTGATGCACTAGAGTAATATTTTGCAAAAGATACAAAGAAATAATTTTGATTTTTTTAAATTTTAAACAATACAAAAATGTACTCAACTCTATTTAACCAATCCCCCATATCATAAACGTATTTTATTTTTCAACTGATAAAATAAGTCATAAAGATCATGCACAAATTTGGATTACTACAATAACGGAGTTTTCTTTTACACTTGGTAATTCGGAGATGTTTGCTAACTATTCAAGCGGTTTATTAGAAATATTCTGTAGGTATTCATCTCGTATTAAACTAGATATTTAAAAACAGTTTTTTTACCTAAGAAACACAAAAAAGAGTGTTGAAATTTATAAAAGAGTTCAAGTTTCAATAAGAAAAGAAAAAAAAAATGATGAATTAAAGGCATCATTGTTGACATCAGTATTCACATTAGTTTTCCCATTTAACTTTTTAAACCGACCTCCAGTGCAAAGCCCCTTGTATGCAAAAGCTACCAGCAGCCCCAAACACCCACCCAACCACCCTCCAAGGTTAAACTCACACAACCAAACCATTCTTCCAACCCACATTACTCTTCCAGACTGACAGACAGAACAACGCAAACGGAATTCATGAGCAAATATAAGTCATGAACTGACTCGCTTTCGAAACTCTACCCGTTCCAGGCTGTCACGACGCGATTCTTGATCAAAAATGCCCAGAAAGGTAATCGCCAGAGAATGGGAAGAACTAAATAGAAAAAGCAGAACGCGAAGGGAGCAGTAATTAGATGAAGGAGAACTAAAACGCGTACGGAACACGATTTTAATTAAGAAAAGCTCAAGCGCAGCGTGTAATACGAGAGTCGGGGCTTTGTTTCAAGGTGCTTGCGCAATCGTTTCCAGGGTTCTGTGGATCCATTGTGTTGGAGCATTCATGGGTGATTGCCTAGACAAGGCTCTGTGAGTTGGAAAAGTGGGGTTGGAACGCTTGTGGGCGGCACGAAACGCCTCCACGTTCCAAACCTTTTGTGTGGAGTTCCATGGCATTCCTGGAGGGATTGTAGTTTCGCTTTTACTCATGTTTAGGCAAAAGACGGGTTCGAAAAGCCCTTTTTAAAGTTATTGTTTGAAATAGGACAAAAGTTTCATTCTTGGTAAATTTTTATGAAGGCCTTATTCTTTGATTTCATTGTTTGGCAATGCAATTTAAAGGGGAAAAAAAAAGAATTAAGTAACTGTAGAGGAGGGCATAAAAGTTTTGTCGCTAAATCTAGTAAGCAGAGCTGTTACTGTCTTCCTATTTTTTTTTTCAGAAAATTATTTCAGATTAAAAGAATTTTTTTAGCATCCTTTTACTCTATTGAAACAGTAAAGCCCAAGAGATTCGTATAATATTTTTTTTTTCTAATTTTTAATTTTATGACACTTTGTGCTTTGATTAAGCTTGTGATTTTTAAACCAATATCTATCAATTTAAATATTTAAGCTCATCGAATCTGCAAAAAGATTTCAAAGCAATTTCAAAACAAAGAATATCAAAAGGAGGTTAATCTTAGATATTTCGAAATCTAAAGCAGGAAGCAATAATGATCGTGCATACCATTTCATATCCAATTCAAAATTTTGTCATTGAAAACTAAACGAATGCAAGGTTCCGTTTCTTTTCTGGTCATGTGAACGTGTTTGTAGCATTTAAATATTCCCGAGTAAATATTTTGTAATCAAACTCCAATATTTAATTATCTGAAGTTACCTAAATACATCTTATCAGATTGGTATTTTCACAAACTTTTCTTTTTTCAAATCCGCTGAATGTTACAATCTTACTAGTTCAAAAGAGAACTTCTGCAGACATAGGTCATGTATAAACATGAGGATGGACGGTTGATAATCAGAATTGCCTATATTTTATATTGGCCTTGTTCTATTTAAATTGTAACTTTCAACTTTAGGCCATTTAATTGAAAATTTAAAGATATTCAAGTTAAAAAAAGAAAGTATAAAAGAGAAAATAAGTTTTTTTCGCTTGTATAAACTTTTCAAATAGCAGAGAGTCATTTTGTGTATGTTATTATGAAATGGGATGTACATTCATGAAATCTTCAAATAAATTATGGATTTAATTTCTAATCCAACAGAGATGGGGAAGCCCCCTCCCGAATTGGAATGGATTGAAGTAAAACTATACTTCCCTCATAAAGTTGTAATCTTTGTAGAATGTAAATATTATTTCTAAAATGAATGTTTTATTACAGAATTAACTTTTCCCATTTTGACAAAACAAAATAAAGCTTAATGCATTTTTGAATTGGACTTCAGCTTTACCAGTAATAATGTTAATAAGAATTATATGAGCAGCAAGGAATAACGTTTTAGTTTTTTTTAAGGCTTCATTTTATATTTCTTTTTACGAATAGAATCAAATGCCACGATATAATGGCAATAAGGAAACATGATTTTTTATGGGAAAAATTTTGTTCGATGCTCAGAAAATTTATTCGTTATGCATAAACCATTTTTTTTTTTTTTTGAAATTTAAAGATTTCCTAAAATAAAAAGTTCGATGTAAGAAAGTTTTGATGTATTGAAATTCAATACATTGAAATTCCTTTGCATTTATCAAATATTGTTAAAAAAAAAAAAACCTGATCGAATATTATTTACTGGAATGACACATTATATGCTTACTAAAAGATTCAAAAGCAGCAAATATCATTTGCTTTACTTAATTATGTAATTTCTGCCTTTCTTGGATAAATATTTTCCTCGGGGTAACTATCCAATTAATTAACTGCATTAACTTATTTGTAAATAATTAATACTGATGTTAAAATTAATATTAAAGTATATTTTAGATTTTAAGAAAACCTTCCCTTTTTGGGTAAAAAGAGCAAGAAAGGGAATTATGGAATAATCGATAAAAGATTATAATTACGATTATAATTACTTAAATAATATCAATTAAGCTGTCGTGCTTTGTCTATGTTCAAGAACGCTCTGCCTAAATTACTTCTAGTTTTTCACTTATATTTTCAGTTGAGAAAATCAAATTTAATATCATTGTTGTTAGTCAATGCTGTATTGTTAGCTAAATGATAAAATTATGTGCATCAAATTCCTATAAATTTTTAATCAGATTTTTTTATAAATCATCAACTCTAAATAGTATAAAAATAAAAATTAACATCGCAAAAATATCTGCATTCATTACTTCTATCAGAATATTTGAAAGCAAACTATGATGTCACCCTAAAGCATCTCATTGAATGTAGTTAAAATTATGAAAAAAGATTTCTTTTCTTATCCCAGTAATTATTATTTTCCATTTTTTTCATTTCTCAATTAAATATTGGCAATTATAATTTCTTATGTCTTGTTGAGGTTACGTATATTCTTTCTTGTCTCCATAGAGAGAACTAGTGGAGAATTTTATGAATTCATACTCTTAATTTTACAGGATGTTTCAAAAATCAATATGCTGATTGTTAGAAAATGTAAAAAGCAAAAAAAAAAAAAAAAAAAAAAAAAAAAAAAAACACAAAGGAAACTATAATTGTAAAGACAAATCTGTTGAACTGTTAGCTGAGCTTTTAATTGAATTTTAATAGGTGACTCGTATTTCTACAAATTTTTCAACTCTGAATGAAAATGCTAAAGTTTACGAATCCTGAAATGATATGCATGTCTATTTCATTGCAAGAAAAAAAACCCATCGCATCTATAAGTGTGTGTGAAATTATGCCTTTTATTAATATGAGTTTTCGAAAAGTTTCATCAATTATGGAGCCTCTATGAGACAAAATGCTTAATTGTGACAATTCAAACAATTGGTAGTGAAACTGGAATCATGCACAATGCGCATGCTGTTCAAATGCAAAGTATCACCAGACAGACGTATGCATCTTTTGATTTATTTCCACATTATCTTTTATCCTATATCTCCTCTTGGTGGCGGAGATATAGGATTATACACGATTATGTTATTCTACTATTGGTCTTCCTACCTTCTTCTTTTTGCTTTCAAATTTGAACCACTGTATATCGCAGTAATTTAGATAATAAATTTATACAAAATAAATAAAAAATATGAAACTTTTTTCATAAATTTCCCCAAATGCAAATTCAGTAATTTTCTAGTTTTTAAAACTTCCAGAATTTGAGCCTAGTTTAAGTACATCACTAAGAAATTCGATAATTAGTCGGACTTCTTTCTCCATTAATTTTTTCTGACATTCTAAAAAACTTTCCCCTCTGATATTTTTTTGCTCCCTTCGATTTTTTAATGAAGCTAATTGAATTTTTATTTCATCGTATTTTTTTTATTTCTTCTGTCTTGAAAAGACTTGCTGTCCAGTTTTATGAAAGCGGCTGAAAAAAAAGCAATAAAAACAACTGGAATGAATACTGTGCTAGGAGCTTACCATTATGAAGATATTTTTTCCTCAAGGGGATAATTTTAAATCCATTTTGGCATCGTTACAAGCATTTTCTTTTATTCATTATATTTTGCAATTCGTTCTGTTTAATTTATTCTGTGCTCTTTTTTTCTCTTTCCCTTTCAAACCCACAACTTTCCATTTCTTTCAGCCAATAGAATATATTGATTTAAATTGGAACTTTCGCTCCCTTTCTAACAGTCGATTATTCTGTTATCCATTTGTAATAAAATAAAGTATTAGAAAAGGGAAACAGCTCGTTCGTTTGCAACATTTTTTTTAACCATGGGGAAAGAAAAAGTTTAAATAATTTCTTATACAATGAACGATAGTGAAAGGAAAATAATGAAATAAAATTTAAGCATCGGTATTTTAAATATGTATGAAAGCAGGAATAATATAAACCTAAATTGGAGATTAAAGTTATCGAAAAAAAATGCTTTCACACCATTCAAAAGTTGAATTATTGATTTAATAGACGAATTTCATTCATTTTTATAAAGCTTTGGAGAAGCAGATGCAAGTTCTACGCCTAGTAGCTGGCAATTTTGACTGTTATTGAAACCTTTCTGAGAAAAAAAATCACTAGTAAGGGATTTGATAAGAACGTTGAAAATAATATTAACGTGAGAATAAACTTGTGTTATAAAATGAATTCAAGTGAAATATATTTCTTTAGACTTTCTCGTTTCTCCCTTTCTATCACTTTCTTTTAGGTTCTTTTTATAATAATCCCCATACTTCCAATGTAGTGCAAATAATGGGCAGATAGACACCAAAACCTCAAAGTTCTTGAATAATTCCGAAAGCTGGAGTTACCTCCTTTTCGCCTTCGTTAATTGGTTTAAAATTTGAAGGAATTTAGTTTAGAAGCAAATGCAGATCTAAAATCCAAACTATAAAACTGTATACTAAATTTTCTCTATACAGTTCTTCAAGTTTTTTTGTCTTCTCATGTTCAAATGCGCAAACAGACCAGACTTCTTTTTGATCAGTTGCATGAAATTTTAAAAGAAAATTGCAGTCTCCATATAAATATATTGTATCAAATTTCATCTGTTTAACTCAGTGCTTGTTTGAGTAATCGTGATTCATAGATGGGAAGATATAATCCAAAACCGTGTTTTTTGAAAGAGAGTTCAAAAGTTTTGAGATCATCAAAATCTCAAAGTAAATTTTTTGCAGATTACAATATATTCTTTTTGCATCATTTGATTACAAGAATGTAAAATTAACATTATAAAAATATTTAATCCAATCCATAAATGTTACTTATTTTTTTAAAAAATATTTTGAATGATCAAATGCAAATTCTACGATTCTCTAACAGACTTTTAATTTTTATTCTTACAGGATTTTTTAAATGAAGATTATAAAATTTGTTTACTACCGAAAGATTAAGTTAGAAAAATTGTAAATAGTTTTAAAGATATATTTACTCGGAATATGAGTAAGCATTCCTCTTTACCGTA
>JAPMOR010044050.1:87962-133128 GCA_026543865.1 Argiope aurantia
GCGGATAAAATTGGTTATTACAATATTGTTAAAGTTCTGTTGAACATAATTAATTGGACAAAGGTAACAAGAAGATTGTTAGATCAGCTCATTATTTAACGTTAATAAATTTTATCATCAAATATTTTATGAATGATTTATTATTGGATTTATAATTCAGATTGTTTTAAACTATTCATCTTTATCAAGAATTTGAAATAGATGACAAATATATGCTTATTAGCTCCTTTATTTTCAGAAAAAAAGAAGAAATTAATCGGTCATTCGCAAGAAGCACACAAATTACTTTTAATTTCTAGAAAAGACCGAACTGATAGCTCTTCAGGATAGCTTTTTATATCAGCCAACTTCAAACTTTCTAGATTTCAATATTTTTTTTAGAACTACTCATAGAATTAAAAGTACAGAAACAAACCTTTCTTAGATAAACTTCTGTAAGTGTCCTGTTGGATCAATAAACGATATAATTTTGTTTGTATCTAATTGATCAAAATCACGAGGAATCAATCAAAATTATGAGGAATCAAATCTATTAAGGCATTTAATTCCATTTCTTTCACAGAAAAATCAGCTGCAATTTTCAAGAAAAATTCAATTTTTTCGAAAGAATTGAAGTTGTTTCTCACCAGAATCTGACATCTATTCTTATGTAAAGGAAAATTGTCCATATGCCAACATTTTTCAAAGCTTCGCATAGTATAACAAGCACAAAAACAAACTTTTGGTGGATAAACTTCCATAAAAGTCTATTTCTTGAATTACTAAATGATATAACTTTGTTTATATCAAATTAAACAAAGTTATCAGAAATTCAATCAAACTTAAACTATTAAAAGATGTTAATTCTCTTTTTTCACAGAAAAATTAGCAGAAATTTTCAAGAGCAATTCAGACTTTTCGGCAGGATTGAAGTTTTTTTCTCATCAGAAACTGAAACAGATTCTAAATATAGGGAAATTTTCCATGTGCAACATTGTTAGGAGCTTCACATTAGATAAGAAGCATAAAAACAAATATTTTTGGACAAACTTTTATAAGCGGCCTATCTGTTGAATTATTAATAGCTTATTTTAATTTGATCGAAATTATTAGAAATTCAACCAACCTTAGACTATTGATGAATGATAATCTTCTTTTTTCTCAGAAATATTAGTAGAAATTTTCAAGAGCAACTCAAATTTTTAGAAATATTTAAAGTTCTTTCTCATCAAAAACTGACATTAACTTTTAAATAAAGAAAAACATTTCCCATGTGGCAAAATTTTTCGGAGTTTTACATAGGATAAATAACACACAAAAAACTTTAATAGAATATATTTCTCTACGTGGTCTGTCTGTTGAAATAGTTTATTTCAATTTGATAGAAATAATTAGAAATTCAATCAGACTTAGGCCATTACCTCTTTTTCATTGTAGTATTTGCTGACATTTTTGAAAGGCAATCAAACTTTCCTGAAAGATCAAACTTGTTTCTCTTAAGAAAATGACGTCGACTCCAATTAGAGAAAAATTTTCCAGGTGCCGATATTTTGAGTTTCGCATAGGATGAACAGCACAGAAACTACCCTTTCTTGAATAAACTTCAATAAGTGGTCTAACTTAAATTTTTAATAGATGCAACTTAGTTTATTTCATATTGATTTAAATTATTAGAAATTCAATCAAACTAATTAATTCTCTCCTTTTCATAGTAGAATTAGCTAAAATTTGTGACGAGCAAATCAAATTTTCCTGAAAGATCTTGTAGAAGGTGATTTCGATTCCAAGTTGAGGAAAATTCCCCAGGTGCCGAAATTTTTCAGAGCTTCGTATGAGATAAACAGCTCAAAAACTAACTTTTCTTATATAAACTTCTGTCAGGGGGGGGGGGGGGGTCTATCTTTTGAATTATTGATAGATATAACTTAGTTTACTTCAAATTGATCAAAATTAGTAGAAATTCAATCAAACTAATTAATTCTCTCTTTTTCATAGCAGAATTATCTCATATTTTTGAAGAGCAACTCAAACTTTTCTGAAAGATCGAACTTGTTTCTCTTCAGAAAATGACGTCGACTCCAAGTAGAGGAAAATTTTCCAGGTGCCGATATTTTTCGGAGCTTCACATAGGATAAACAGCACAGAAACTAACTTTTCTTGGATAAACTTCTATACATGAGAAGAATGAAGCAAAGATAGGAACGAAAAAAATGGAACAACCCACTTCGGAGAAAACCCAGAACACTCTTCCTTCCACTATCCGATAGTCTTTCCTTAATATCTAAGAGATTAAGGGGGGGGGGGGGTGTGCAAAATTGTTTCCAAGATACCCGCTCAGAAGGATGGCGATAATTCGCATCACGGATGCCATCCATCAAGGCCCTCCCTCTCACAGTATAAATCGTTTGCAACAAACCTCGAGGGTTGCGTCGACCCCCTTCCACCCAATGATGGCGTAGGGTAGAGATGGGAAAACTCTGTTTCGAGGGTAGGATTAATCGAAAGAACACGAGAGTTCGCTTTTTCTATCGTCTGCAGGAAAGGGGTTGGGGAGGTTCGCCTTCAAAATCCGATTAGTTTTACGCTCACCCTTTTGGAAGAAGAAAAGGGTGGAAACACGCGTGCATTTGTAATATATGATTTGCCTTTTTAATTTTGTGAATTTGTTCACCTTTTTATTTTACCGTTTTTAGTATAGAATTATATGAGTTGGGAATGTTACAAAACTTCCATGACATTCTCACAACATAGTGTATATAGCACGTGACATAGCATGTATTTGAAATAAATGATGGATTGTTTGATATACAATGTTTCATGTAGCAGGCAAGAATTGATTTTGAATTTAACATGATTAGCAATATTTGCATTAATTAAACACATCCAGATATTGTTTAAAGTGTCCGCTCCAATATAGAAATGAGTCTTTCTTTAAAATTATGATGCTTTTTAATATTTAAATATAATTAACTATTCCATAACTATGCAAAATCCGCCAGTAAAAACAATAATGGCATTTACATATTCATGAAATTTTTCTTTCAATTAATCATGCGTATCTTTATTCCAATAAAGAATCAAATTTGTTATTAAATGTTTAGAAGCAATTGCAAAATGCTATCGCTTCTATTGCGAAATTTAGAATAATCTGATAAAATTTAATTTTTAATAAAACATGTTCTATTTTTCTATTTTTGAAAACGACTCACAATAGTATCTTATTTAATAAAATTTGAAGAATTATAATTTTTATACTTTTAATTTTAAACTACGAAATAAGACCAATAAGACTATTGACCAACATTTTAAGAAAAAAAAAATCGTTTTTTATAAAGATTCTTTCTCAAAGGATTTACAAAAAATTGTGATTTTCTTATACATTATAAAATCTTCTATGCTGAAATTACTGCAATTTTCAATGTAACCTAAAGTCAAATTCTATTTTTAAATAATTTATTCGTAACAGGTAATGTCAACGATTAATTAGTTTATACAAAGAGGTCTTCTCGAAATGTAAATGTTACATGAATAAATTCAGCAGTTGCAGTTCGTTGCAGTTACAAATACGAGTAAAAAAACGATTAGATAAAAATATATTTAATTTTAGAAGTTGGGGAGAGAAAAAAGGAAAATATGAAAATAACCGTCTTCAGTTTCTAACACAAATAAGAGGAAAGCTCAATATTACTTCGTTGTATGATAATTAATTTATCTGTAAAAGCTCCACAGACGAAGCTCAGTCACAGAAAAGTACATTCAAGTAGAATATCCTTAATTTTAGCATGCATTAGGATAATTTAATTAATTATCCTAATAGTAAATTAATGAATTATCCTAAAGATTAATTTCAGCTAGGATTTAAGATTTCGTGGATGACTCACTAGATGGGAACTGCTTATATTCGGATGCACAAAATGAAGAACTAAATGAAACGTGATTAACGTTGCAATTATCAAGCACATATTTTTTTAAAATAAAGATACAATAGGTCTAAGCACGCAGCCTTCAGCTTCTTTGTCTTAATCCAATAGGTCAGCTTGGAATTATATTAAATTAAAAAAATACATAATGGTATTATTTATTAATTTTAAATAATATTTTTTTACAAAAGAAAAGACATATTTAGTAATATTATTTGTAACGAGGTATTTGCTGCCTTTTCCCAGTCATCTTACTAATGCTGAAAATAATTAATATCCAGTTTATTATTGAGATCAAAAGATATCCTAAAACTTTCTTCACTGTAAGATATATAAATTGCTTTTAGAAAGCTCATAGATGAAGACCAGGTAGAAGGAGCATGGAACTAATAACGAATATAGGTGATGTAAAATTTCTTGGAGAAAGGCTCATATCTGCAAGCATAAAACAAAAATACTAAATGAAGTGAAATAAGAGTCGCAACTTTCAGGCTTATAAATTTTTAAAGTGATGTTAAATGAGGATGTGATTTATCAGAAGCAGTCTATTTTTCTAAATTTTTCTAAACAGAGACTTTTTGTTTTTTCTTTTAACCAACAGTTCGTCTATGGAATTACATTAAATTTGCAAATACATATTGGTATTATTTTGTAAATGCATTATTTAAATATTATTTTGTAAATGCATTACTTAGATATTATTTTTCTCTAAAGAACATAACAATCTTTGAAGTACTATTTGAAACTATGCATTCTTTTTTTCCCCCCATAAATAATTTATTCATTTTGAAACAAGATACTATTCCAAAAGTTTTATAAAAGATAATCCATTTTGAAATAAATATGCAATGCAAAATTTCAATTTTCTAATGTTCTGCTTTCTATATCTGACAAACTAAATAGCCTTTGAAACATTAGGACAATTCATAACAAAAAATTTCAGATGGACAAATATTTATTAGTGCAAAATTCTATGTTAGTGGAAAGGAACACGGAATTGAGAAACCATTAAGTTTGTTCAAAACACGTTAATGATATAAAACATTCAACTCTTCAACTTAGTAGTTCTGTATTCCGAGCAATTACTAATTGCTCATACCGGTCATTTGTTTCGAAATCTATACCCTAGGAGATTTTTAGATAACAAAATTCATATTCTAGATTACATACAATTTTGGAATCGAGACAGATGAAAACATTATAGCTATTAAAAGTAAAGAAGTGAAAGAGAAAAAAAATTGTACACAACCCTACTTATTCCAATGGGATTCATATCCGATTTTTTTCAGGAAAAACATCGAAAAGGAAAGTTTTTCAATGCTTAGGGTACAAAATTTTTTAGGTGAATAAAATCTTTCGGATTTAATAAACAGAGAATCGATAGAAATAATCTCATTTTTAAGGAAGTACAGCTATGTTTATGGCCATGTATATAAACAGCTCTCTTACATATCTTAATATGGTGTATCTTTCCTTCATTCTTACGCGCATATGAACAAAATCGTAACGTGTAAAATAATTTTCAATAAAGTCTGTACCTCTTATTTGTTCTTATACCTTCTAATAAAGGGCTAATGTCACTCTCCCCACATAAAAGTATTGATCTTGATCAAGACCGTGAAAGTCCGAAGTACTCAGATTTTTAGTTTCAAAGCCCTACACATCAGGGTTATATAAACATCAGAGTCGGCATAAAGACTTTAAAGTTTCAGATAAGAATCTCTTAATTTAAAGCTTGATGTAACGGCACATGCGGACGACTTAATATAAGCTGTCATGAAAAAAAGAATCCCAGAAATTACAAATACAAAAATAAATATGTCTGAAGAAAGCAGCTTAATAATGGTAAAAAGATTGGAAAGATAGATTAATAATTTAAAAAATAGATAAAAAAAGTTTAATATTTCGATACAAATAAGGAACTGATATAGATTCATTATTTTGGAAAAAAATACTTAAAAATAAAAGAAAAGTTAAATGATAATAAAATTTAAAGTTATGACGGTAAAATGCAAAACCTTTTTATCCCTATTTTTTCCCATTAGTGAGTCCTTGAAAATTTTTAATTATGCAATTAATTCTTTCAGGTGATAAAGAATTTGTGTGTCAAATTTCATTCGTAAAAAATCACATAAAGTTCAAACAAACAAAGCACATTGAATTCTATATTCTAGATTTTCTGGATATTCTAGAAAAAGATTTCAGATATACAAGAAAAATAGAAAGAAAGACATGCAAGAATTGTCTTAATAAACGA
Organism: Argiope aurantia; assembly: GCA_026543865.1. Classification (NCBI taxonomy): domain Eukaryota; kingdom Metazoa; phylum Arthropoda; class Arachnida; order Araneae; family Araneidae; genus Argiope; species Argiope aurantia. The sequence goes on from JAPMOR010044050.1 coordinate 94,119, forward strand.
TGTTGTTAATTTCAGCCATTTTTTAAGCAAGGAATTGGCGAAAATAAGATAAGAAAGAATCTTTTAATTTTACTTATGTTCTAATTATTAGATATTTTAGAAAAACAGACTTGATATCTGTTTAGTTAAATGCAGTTCGATTTAAAAATTCAGGCAGAAATATAAAATTAGATATAATGTAATAAAATAAAGTCTTTTTTTTTGTAATATAATATACATCCATAAATAACACATTGAGATTTTGGAGGGCTCTTCTGAAATTTGTAAATAGAAGTGTTTAGCTAAAGAAAAAGTAAAGTAAAAAAACTAAATCTTTTTTTCTGGTGATCTTACGCTTGTTATGAGGTATAATAAATATCCACAAATCGTACACGAAATCTCCACGTCATGAAATCAAACGCATACCAGAAGAATATTAGAATATCAGCATATGTGTGATCATATGCTTAATATGATAATGGCTGTGTTGATATGCTGTATAGTTTGCAGATAGACCGCGTATTCTGAAGGGTCGGTTTGAAAAACAGCTTTCTAAAGATATTTCGCCGGATTTTTTTCTTCTATTATTCTACCAACTGTTTAAAACTAATGTGAACATAGAAAGATAACATAGACGCCGGCTAATAATATTGTTACAAATTGCTTCAACGTTACAAATTCATCTGCGTTGGTTTGAATGTAGTGCATTTTTAGAAACTTCTTTCTAATATTCCATTATCAACTGATTCACGTATTGCTTATAGAGAGATGGACAGACGGTTCTCTTCAGCAATCATGTTACAAATTCCTTCGACATTGATTTGGATGACATGTATGAGCTGTTATTGAAATTTCTATCCAATGTTCCACGTGTAGTTCATACACCATTGTGGCTATAAAGAGATGGACTGCCAGCTCTCTTCAGCAATAATGTCACAAATTGCTTTGACGTTACCTTGACACATTGAATCAGATATGGTTTTTCAATTTTCATTAACATAAGATTTAATATTCATGAATTTATTCTTTTGAAGGCAGCGCATGAACTATGGATCTCCTATTCAATCTAATGAACATTTTTAGATCAAACTGTTGTCAACTCTCAAGTTGTTGATGGAAATGCCTGAGACATTTACTTGTGTTCGACAATCTACTATGAACATTGTATACGTGGTAACACTGTGTAGAAATTATTCCAAAAAATTAAATTATTACAGTTCTTGTTTAATTTATTTTTTTTTGTTCATACCTTTATTAAGTCTGAAAACGCAGGCTTCAATATAGAAGAAGTTTTTTTTTGGTTCCTATAATCATAGAAATTGTTATGCTTTTAATTTCATATTAGATTTAACAGACCATACATAAACAGACCATTTTTATCTATATTTCATTGCAAAATCTATTTATTTCGGTCCTCTGTGCCTATCTTTTGTATTTTGGCAAACTTTTTCGAGATACTCTATATAAAATGGATAGAAACACTGGATATATTTTATAAAATATGGGATATATACTGAATACAGAAAGAAAAAAAAACCAAAGAGAAAAAGTATTGATATTTGCTTACAGTTGAATTTAAGACTCTTTTTTTTATCTTTATAGGAATTTATATGCAAAACAAAAGAAGTGAGGTGTTATTTAAAAAAATATTTAAGAAAATGATTAAATAATTATGCATATTAAATAAAAATATGAAGCTAATTATCTATGAATACATTTAAAAAGAATGAAAACTTTCTTTTTGTAAGCGTATATCTTTTATACGTTAATTATTGCATAAATCCTCGCTTTTTTCTTTTTGTAAGCGTATATCTTTTATACGTTAATTATTGCATAAATCCTTGCTTTTTTTTTTGTCTATTAATACCCTACCGAATATACTAAAATCGAATCTATACTTAGAATAAAGCTCAATGTGTGTGTGCGTGTGTGTGTGTTGGCACTCCACAGGCCAGACCATTCAACTTACAGCTACCAAATTTGGCAAGTGTATACCTTGGAAGCCGGAAATGTGCACCTGGGGGTTATTTTTTCGAATTTTTAATTAAAATTTTATTTATTTAAAAATTAAGCGAAATTTTGGCGTGTTTCTGCTATAACTTCCAAAAATATTACCGTACAAAAAATATTTTTAAATGAAGTTAAAGATCAAAAATTTATATTTTAAATGATACCATTGTTTTAACCTTAAAATTAAATTTCTATTTTTAATGAATTTTTAAATAAATATTTTAACTATATTTTTCAACAATTTTTTTCGTACAAAAAAAAATAAAATTTAAGCTGCACGAGCACGTTTCGCATTCATGGGAAAAAAAATAGCCTTTTTCAAAGTGTTGCCATCACATTGATTAAAGCTCCAATTAAAAATAAATTAAATCTTTTTGGAAATGAAATCTGCAAAAATATAATTTTCGGCACGTGTCTGTAGGAAATGAAACAAATACGAAATATTATTTTTTATAAAAAATAAATTCAAGAAAAATGATTTTATGATCTTTTACACTCTCTATATTATTAATTCAATAAATCAGTTTTATTTTAAGGCAAGTTTTGTTTAATATGAACAGGATATCCATTCAAATCAGGGCCACACAGCTAATTTGTAAACCTTTAGTAAGACACAGATATGCTAAAATGGTCTAAATGGAAAATTATTATATTTTATGTAACTTGATTCAATAAATGCTTTAATAAATAAAGGATTTTTGATTTTACATAAAGCTTCTGCTGGGGAAATCACGATTAACAAAATGTTCTTGAAACACTAATATTTAAAATAAAGAGTTAATTTCCAATCAACTAAATCAATCACTTAAACTGACTGATTAATCAATAAAAAAAGGATAATTTTAGATTTTTTTTTATCGATCGTTTGAAAGAAAATACGCCAATCAGGGCGCAGGTTTCTCAAGATTAATTGGCATAAGATTATGAAAATGTTGGGTTTTTCTAAATTTTTAACATTCAAAACTTCATAAATAAGTCTTAGTTAATCGTGGAAAATAGCAACATTCATTCATTTATTTAAAATTTAATGTGTCCAGAATATTTCTCAGAATATGATACCTTACTGCATTAAATTTAGACTTCATAATTTTTGAAATATATTTATAGGCCGGAACAAAATATTCATTTCAATCCTTTTGAAAGCAAAACTAAAAACTGAATTTTATGCTGAATCTGAGAAATTTTTGTTGAATTATTCTTTGAGATATTACATAAATTATGAAAAATATTTTGTAGTTCACATAAGACTTATATACCGAGCTATTCTGTTTGTAATACTCATATTCAATAATAATAATAATAAATAAATAAATAAAAATAAAGATGATAAATAAAATAAAACGCTTGGTTTTATTAAAAAATATCTTTATATTAATTGCAATTTCATCATTTACACTTTAAATTGAAGTTGAAGTTTTACCGGAAATGAAAACAAATTAGCAAAGTATAGATAGTAAATTGAACGAAACGATCTAAACAACAGTATAAGTTTGGTATGACTATCAAAATTTGAAGATTAAAAATGTTTTGTTTGAGAATCTATTAAAAGACCATTTACTTAAAATATTTAATTGAAAATTGTAGCGAGCGGTAATACTGGCGAACCGACTGGTCGCTAAAGGCGGCTAGTTATAATATAAAACCTGACTTATTCACTTTGCAAATGTGTCAAAATTCAGGTTTTAATTAAGTATAGATTTTTCAAATATTTAAATACTATACAGGTGTATTTATTAATCCAATAAATAAAAATAGGCACTGAAATTAAAGGATGTCAAATTAATTAAAGAGACTCACTCGGTTCATTATGAAATAATGCTTTCATTCCGAAAAAAAAATTGAAATTTTACTTTGTAACATTTTGTAAAAATATGCTGAATAATTATTCTTTACTAAATTAATTTTTATTCGATTCCACAATAATTTAAGGACCAATTTGATGTTTCTTCTAATTTTCAAAAAAAGAAAATAGTGACTAAATTTTTTTTCTGAATTTGAAAATTTTAAGGTGTCCTAGTTTAAAACAACTTGTCAATAATAATAATAATAATAATAATAATAATAATAATTTTTGTAAGAAAACGAAACAGTTATAAAATATAGTAAATATTATTTAACGAGCTTTGAATCTAATACAACCTAAATACGTTTCTCACTTAATTTAAAAATATATATATACGCAATTACAATTCGAATAAAAAACAAGTGCCAAAATAATAGTGTTTTTTTTTAAATCCTTGTTAAAAATTCAAAATCCTTCATGTCTGCTTCAATGGAAATTTTCCTCCTTTCTTAATACTTTCCTTTCAATATCACATGGCACTACTCCGGAATACTAAAACCTGAAATTATCATCTAAAATTTTCAACAAATTATGCTAATCACGCCTTTTCTTCTTCGTCATTATCTGCGCTGTAAGAGCAGGAAGTGTTCACTGTCAAATGCTCCTTGAAATCGTTTTTTGATGAGGCAAGAAGAATACACTTCAACGCGCTTGAAAAAGCGTAATACGAGATGGAGCATTGTCATTAGATATGCAGCGTGTCATTTTTATCATGATTTGACGACTTTATCGCGCCTCTTGAAGTTATTGGCGATGGATTTACATTTAAAAGCAGCAACTTCATCGAAAGTTCGATCAAGATTTTGCATTTGCGACAGCTGGTCTAGAAAATAAAATAAAAAAATAATAATTTAAAAAAATTAATATGATGATGCATAGCTTCCTGCGTTTAGTCAATGAGAAAGAAGATAATGCTCACCATGCTACACGGTTGCTTTTATAGATAATGCAGATACTGGAAGATTTAAAGTCCATGTCATGTAAGAAGGGATAACAATAATGCTAGTCAGAAGGTCATAGTTTTTGTACATTCGTTGCAAAATTTGAATTGAGTGAAATAGGGCTAATAGAGGTAACAATTCGTTTATCCCAAAATTTCACTCAAAGAAAAATGGGCTTTAAAACGAGTAGCACCCAAGAGAAAGACAAACAAGTTAATAAAAGAATAATAGTAAATATTTACTATATAACAATTTTATAATAATAAAACTATAATTAATAAATATGAACTATATTATTTTAATAAATAAATAATTTAAATTGTTTACAATTATGAAAACAAATTTAAATAATTAGAGGATAAAAAATAAATTAGTGACGTCTTTTTTTTAAAAATGGTTTTCAACTTTTTGAACAAAGCTATTGTGCAAAGAAATTCAAAATGAGAAGCGATATTTGAAAATTTAACATGTCCAAACTTAAAAAATATTAACATGTTCAAAAATAAAATGAGAAATTCTCATTGCTTTCTTAATTGAATGTATTGAGCAACATTAACGAATAAAACTTATAAAAATACATTGTATAAAAGAAATGCCAAAGTTCCGTTTGATTTTTACTTTCTCGTATACCTAGTACAAAGTATAACAATCGTCAAAAAATTCGAACTCTAGATTTTGAAGAATATCCACGATTTAGACCTCCCTGAGTTTTAAAAAAAAAAAAAAAAAAAACATTTTTAGAAAATGCCCGTTATTCTCTGACAAAGTTAACTCAAAAATGCCTTCAGATCGTCGAGTGTTACACTGTCTTTACACCAACTTTGCAGATATCTATCAAATTTTGAGTAAAATCTGTTCAGAAGATGTCCGTCTGTTAGGCTATTTGAATATAAGTTAACACGATAATGCAAAACAAAGAGAGCTAGATATATAAAATTCGGTACCCAGATTTAATATCTATAAAGTAGACACCCGTAAAATTTTGAGCCAAATTAAACTACGGGTCAACCGTTTACCCACCTGAACTTTCAGAAACATGTAAAACGGTAACTCAAAATCTCAATGACTTAAGTATATCAAATTTGGTATGGGATTTTGTGACTGTGCAGTTTTATAGCAAATTTTTATTTCAATCGATTGAGAAAAACGCGTCTCAAATACAAATTCGATTTTTGCATACTATCAACACATGCCAGAGATTAATAGCCAAACAATTCACTAAGGATGGCACGATAGATTTAGTAAAAATGCTGAATTCACATGAAAAAAGTAATTAAAAGTTTTAAAAAAGTAAAAATAGTAAAAGTAATCATTTCAAAAGTAAATATTTCGAAATTATTTTACGCCAATGTCATATAAAGAATTCTCTGGCAGGATAAGTTCATTAGAAGAGTATACGAGATAATTTTGGTGGGACTACTTTCATGGTTTTAAATTAATTTTTTTATCTAAAATTAAAACAAAATATTTTTAATGTGCCTATTTTCATCCTCCAAATTATGCACATATCAAGTTTGATAGCTCTAGGTCAAACGGTTTAGTCTGTAGAGGCCAAGATATATACAGACACACGTTATAATTAGCATTAAAACATTATTTGTTTACCAATATTTGAAGTAATATTCAAGAACGATCTTCCTGCAGATGAAAAATTTTCTATTTATAGATATTAGTTTTATTCAAATTCTGAATTCAGAGATTTCGTCAAAACTTTGCCCTTAACCATCCATTTGATTCTTTTCAGAACCTCTATATATGTTAATGTTTTTTTTTTAAAATATTCTTAATAGTTAGTAATAAAAGTTATCTTCAATCGATAATTTTTCAGTTAACATTTAATTTCGATAGTAAAACTCTTTCAGGTTTATTAGTTACTTTATTTACGAAACGCTGCAATAGATTTCTTTGTAAAGGATGCATAAAATACCGGAGTCGCAATAAGCTTTTTAAAATTAAAAAAATAATAATAAAAAAATTGTCTGAAAAAATGTTTTGAAACATATTTCTAGAAGTTAATCGATAGAGGGCACAGAAGTGAAATTTACAATAGATTTAAGCAAAACAAGTTATCTTGATGCTACAGGAATCAGTTTTAAACCAATTTATTATGCACCTTGTGTTTTCTTAGCAGGAATTATACAAAATTTCTTCTTCTTCCTTATGTTTGGCAGTGGTTGATCTTGATATAAATAAAAATAATTGAGATTATTTATGAATATATATGTATATGTGTTTTCCATCTCCTTCTAAACAATTTAGCAGAATTGACCAAACTTTGTACAGTTACCATATGTCATGAGGAAAAATAATATAAATTTTTCAAGCTACAAAAATTACGTAAATATTCAATGAATCAAATAGTAATAAAAACTTTTACACTTTTTTATGTCATTATTCTTTTAAGTTTCTTTCTTTAAATATGCCTCTTTTTTTGCAAACATGTTTTAACAAATGAATATGAAGAACACAGCAGCCTACTTTTTACCCAATTTAAGAACTCTTTAAATCCTTTCTAGTTTTAAATAGCTAAGATATTATTTTTACAAACTATTATTTTATATTGGATTTGATAAGTAGTTATTTAAATGTGAGTGAAAACATGAATTCTGTTATTTTAGGAAAAGCAGTATATATTAGCAGCCTATTTTTAATATTTTCCTGTGATACAGATTGTTTAATGTTAAAGTGTTCTTTCAAAAGTCTATGCATTCAGTCAGTTGAATAATGTTTAATGCTATATGTGATTAATTCTCCTTCTGGATAGTAGAATATTGCAGAAATTTTTGAAATTTTTATTTATAATTGCTTTTTCGATATTTAATGACTGGCTGATTTTCTTCGATTTAACAATTCGAATAAAAGCAACTACTTTTAACAGATTCGCCTTTGTCGATTAAGAGGGGCCACGGAGGCCTGGTGGTAAGGTCTCGACTCGTGAGCCGTAATGTTTCAGGTTCGAAACCTGGTTCCACCGAAGAACCGTCGAGTAAGGAGGTCTATTACACATTAAATTCATCAGGACCAAATATCCTCCCTCTGGTGTGGTGTGGTGTGGAGAGGGAGCGCAAACTGAGGTGTCATCCTCTTCCTCTGACAGCAGCTCAAAGTTACGAGATCCGTCCCAAAATAGCCCCTAGTGTTTCTTTTCAACGGAACGTTACTATAACTAAACTAAACTGATTGGTTAGCAAAAGTATTTAAGACTTTTTCATTTATTAGAATTTTTTAAAAGATGCCTATAAGTAAAAATAATGCTTCTAAAAAAACTAATGATTATCATTGTCAAATACAATTTAACTAGGAATTACATTATTTTTAAAAAATAAGCTTGTTCATATATTTTATTAGTTTAAAAATGTTTTTATCAAATTAAAAAAACATCCAGTTTTAAAATTATTAAATGCCAAAAAATTTTATAGACAGAAAAAAAAATTTAATTGGTGCGTTATCTTTGTACTTGTTAATTCATAGATTTGGTATTGTTACATTTTAAATAAATAGAAAATGAAATATCCTAATCTAGATGATAACATGTAGTTAGCAAAAAACATGTTAGAACTCGATCTGAAATCAAATATTTATATGCAAAGATTTGAACACTAGTGATTTTTACAGCAGACCACGTTTTCTATTGAACTGATTCAATTTAATCTTTTTCCCAAATTGTATCAAAATACTCCAGTATCTTTTCCCAGACATTTTTCAGTTGTATGGTGTGTGAGCAAGTCAACTCAACGCTGAAATTCCAGTATTACAAGGGACACATATAGAGCAGAACACTACTATCGTGTTTCTCATCATCTGTCAAAGCTGCTGTTCGCGCCGAGGTCCTCTTATTAGATTGGTTTATTATCTCTCCAGTGGCTTGGAAAGAGGAAAGGGGAGGGGATTCTATTCGATATCCTCTGCCACTTTCCGATTTTAGCCATGTGTTAAATCATGTAATGGGGAGAAGGATTCTACAAAATAATCCAGAAGGCCCTGCAAGCTTGTAAGTCTCGCTTTCTAGCAACGGAGGATTGATTTCTAAATAGAATTTCATGCGCGGGATATTTTGTTCACTGTAAATAATTTTTAAAAATATTGTGAAAGTTTTCCAGTGTATTGTGTTTATAAGAAATTAAAATGAAGAAATTAGATCAAGAAATTTTATATAAGTCGATGCTAAATTTCATTAGAACGTTTTTCAGTACCTCTGTTAATAGCCGTCTGAGAGGTAGAAGATTAAGTTTCAAATATTGTTTCTTAGGGTTGTTTTTTAAAAATAAAGTTTCATATATTATTTCTTAGGGGTTTTTTTTTGTTCTTTTTTTTTAGATTTTTAAGTTTTTGTGATGATTTGATTTTGAAATTATTAAAGAATTTAAACTAAATTAACACTTACAAATTTGATCTTGACTTTAAAATACGTTAAAACTGATATTAAGAAATCAAAACAAACTCGTTTTAATGTAAAATATTTTATTTTATACCCTATTTCTTGTATTAACATACCACTTGAAGTAGCTCAAAAAATTTGTTGTTACTGTTGCAAGTGAATGAAATAATTTTTAATTAGATTGTCAATCTATACACAAAAGTCGAGAATATATCAATAAAAAAAAAGAAACGCTTATAATTTTTAGTAAAATAATGAAAAAAGGCAATGAATGACAACGTGAAATGGAAATGAAAGCATTATTGATTTATTATTTTTCGATATAACTGCCCTTAATATTTAGACATTTGTCCCAAATGAAACATCAATTTGAAAATTTTGTTTCATAAAATGCCACCGATTCCGAGCACAGACCACAGATTCCGTATGCTACATTTGAGATCATCTTCAGAATCAAACTTCGTGGAACCTGTCGAGAAAACTCTTCATAGTTCCAAACAGATGAAAATCTGAGGGTAACAAGGAGGCGTTCCATAGAGGACACTCCAAATGTTCCCTAATAAATCTCTGCAGTTTCTCATGGATGGGGCGAGTCACATAACACCGATTCAAGCCCCTGCAATTACAAACTACTAGTTATTTAAACATTGTAATGGGCATAAAATGGGAGAGACATCGAAAAACGGGATTGTGGAACTTGCGCTTAATCGCATTTGCGATAACTCCTTAAATAGTGTCATTTGCGCTTGCATTATAAGTTTACTGGGATTTAATCGCTTGTCGTGCATCTAGAGGGGCTATAGAGAATGCACATTCCTCGTATTGATAAGAGAATGATTGCTGATTGGGGGTTCTTTTTCTGGAAATATAACTTTTTTCTCACAGTAAAACAGATAATTTCTTTTTAAGATTGCTAGGAACAGTTTTGAAAGTTTATTGTAGATTAGGTGTTTAGTGTGTTTGCTTCTCTTTTCCCTCTCCGTTATTTTGATCTGATTTTAAATATGAATAACAGAATTGAATTTTTTTTTGAAATATCAAAAGGAAAGCCATCAGCTCTGTATGATGGATATCAATATCGGCATTATCGCTGTAGGCTTGAAAATGTGGTAACATAGTGCAGCATTAACGAAATTTTCGAACAGCGTAAAGGGCTGCTGAAAGCAAAAGACAATTGTGTTCTCTCTGAAATGCCTCATTCGCCGGATGAAGCTCAAATCGTCGTCAAGATACATTTAGTAAAAATTAAAAGAAGAGTTCGAGATTATTAAGCAATGTCCACTTATCAATAATATTCGAAATTTTTGACAATGAGATAAAATAATTATTACATTTATCACCTTTCCTTTCGAATTTCTTGATTTGTTTGGGTATTATGCCATGCAAAGCTATAATTTTAACTAAATATTGAAAAATATTAATTTAATTACTACCCTCATTGTAATATAGTCAAAAAGAATTTGAAATAATCTTTGAAAAATTGGCACTAAAAACTATAGATATCTCAAATTTTAGACAAACAAACTTCTATAATAATTGTTGTAGATATAAAAGTATCAAAAACTGTTAATATTAAGTTTTCAATACATCATTTTAATAGGAGTAAACATTTATTTAAATCAGATTCGTAATGGAAAAGAAACTGAAGTAAAAAAAAAATGTGCTAAGTGGATTACTTTGATTATGGGATTCTGCCAATCATCTCCAGTTTTAAATTATTGAATGCTACATTTTTTGTTACTTAAGAAATGCTGACAAAATATGGTCATTTACAAAGTTTAAAAAAATACTGACAGTCAGAGCTTCAATTAGTTGGAAAGTCAAATTGATATTTAAATAAGTAGCATTAAGAGGCCAGATAAACTTTTTTCTTTCAAAGAACAATAATTGGGCATATGTGATCGAGTTGATGTGATTGAAGGACTGCCTTAGTCATCAAAGATTTATCAAATATCCACAGATAAAGTTAATTCATTTCTTATTTCAGATATAATGCCAATGAAAATTAACTAAACCTATCGGTAGCATACAGTATACTTTTGTAGAAAATGGGATCAACTAAAGAACTTCTAAAAACAGCAGTAACATATGAACAGAAAATTGCGATTGATGATGAATTTCTTGCACGAAGAATTGTTTTCACTTTTCTGAACGTGACAATTTTGAAAATTAATGTTTCTATCTGGATCAAAGTAACATTCGTCTCCTCAAACAACATTTTTCAGAAAAGAAAGTTTTGATTTTGTCCAAGGAATGGCCTGTTTCTTTGATTTTAGATGCTGATCTTGTATTCTGTATGAATGCCATTTATTAAAGTTGAAATATTCTCTACACTATCAATTTTGGAATGTTGAGCTCTGGACTGGCGGAAGCCATAGTGATGGGATTATTTACTAGTTGCATTCTAAAATAAATGTTTTCTGCCACATTTGTACATTTATTAGGGAGTATCGAGATAAAGTTTCGGGGGGACTTAATTCTCACTGTCTTTGAGAGAAGTTGTTACCAAAGATATAAACAGTTCCAAGTTCATAGTTGCGGGGATGGAACTATGAGAAGAACCCAAAAAATCAATCAAAATATCATGGTTATATTTCTGATTTTTTTTCTGATTAATAAATAATCATGACTTATATTATCATTATTACATCACAAATAGGGAAATTTTTAATGAAGGGTAAAAAATGAATAATTTTTTTTCAATAATCAAATCTTACGTTTCAATGATACATTAAAGATATTATTTTTGCAGTATTTAAATACTTATGGCTATATTATAATATTATTTATGACTACTATTTCGTAAGTAAATTTTACAAATTTTATCTCCAGGAAAGAAAAAAAATAAAGAGAATGTTATAAAAAGTGATTACTGGGTATCCTTGATTATTTTGATCCAAATTGTTAGAACACAATAAACTGCAAAAATAAAAAAAAATTAAAAATTAAAAATAATTCGTGAAAAATTGTATAATTCTTACATAATTTCAAATAATCTTGCTATCGTCTGTTTGTTAGATTCATGATAATATTATTTAACGTTGTTAAATAAGTATAATATGCAATATTTTCATCGTCCATCTATTTGACACACGATAATATTATAAATAATGATAATATTGTTCAATTTCCTTGTAGATAAGAATATTTATTTTAAATCTCGAGCCCTAATAATTCCTTTCTATGATATCAAGAGATTTTTAAAAAAAAGAGTTGAATTTTAACCGTTATCAAAATTAAGTAATTTACACTATCATACTCTAACATGAAAATGATATGATGTTTAAATCTATTTGTTTTTATTAATGAAATTGAAAAAAAACTATAAATCTCTCAATTACATATATAAGAAATTATGCCAACATTGCGTTTTATTCACTTTGTTAGTGGTAGATAGTGAATCACCTGATTTTTGAGGTATATTTCAAATATTTATATTATTTATACCATATTTGAGATAGTATTTCAAATATTTAATGAAAATTATTATTGCGTTATAGTAAGTATTTAAGGAAATTTGTTTAAGGGAATAAGGGAATTTGTTTAAATACTTTTAGGTAAAATTTTTATGGATCTGAAAAAAATGTAATCTTAATTTTTTTTAATGCATATGCGGGAATTTACTGTAAAAAGATATTTTTTATCATAAACTTTTCTTTGCATTGGTAATTACGACTTTCTTTCATTTTTTCTGATGTATTTGCAAAACTTAATTCATTGTAGCTACAAAAAAAAAAAAAATCTTGAAATTCAACATACTTTTTTTAAAGTTAACTACAAAGTTAAATGCTTAAATAATTATACATTAATGAAATTTAACTGGATTTTGAAGGCAAATTTCACAGTTATGGGCAAGTTTAGCATTTTTTCTTCTTTTTTTAATATTCATGCGTGAATATACAGTAAAAGGATATTCCTAACCAGATATTTCTTTATATTAGGTGTAAAACTTCCCTTTGGTTTCCTTCTATTTATAAAATTTAGCTGGAATTCTTGATATTTTCAGAAGTGTAATAATCTTAACAATTTGATGCAAAAAAAAAAAAAAAACGAAAAAATTTTAGCATTTTAATTAAAAACTACTAAAAAGAAAGCAAGAAATCTGAAAATGAATAATGACATAAAAAAAGAATAAGGAATATAAAAAGGATAAAATTTAATTGAATATTGTCTAAAAAAAACCAGAACAAGGAAAATAGAACTTAATGGAACAGGTCTATAAATAGTAGGATAACAAAAATAAAATTAAATGGTATGTTCTATAAAAAATAGAATAAAGATTAAAAATTAACTGATTATTATGCAAAGCAAATGGAATAAAGAATATAAAATAAAATGATATATTCTATAAAAAATGGAATAAAAAATAAAAATAATTAATAGAATATTCTATAAAACAAATGAAATAAAGAATAAAATATAACAGAATATTATATAAAAAAATGGAATAAAGAATACAAAATTTAATCGAATGTTTCTACATTTTATAACTTTGGAGAATTTTAACATTTATTCTCTGCATTTAAGTGGATTTCTTGATGACATATAATTCATGCTAACAATTTTCTTTGCAATTGCAATTCTTTCATTCTCTTATGTTGCAAAACTTAACTCGGATTGTTGCAGTCTGAAAGAGAGCAATCTTGAGAATTCGACGTTGCCTTAATTTAGATGCCTTTTACCGGCGAATGGTCCGCTATGGACAAGCAGTGATGGATGAGGTGGCCCTGATTGGCCTCTGTTTCGGAAGAAAGGGGAGAAACCATGCTTCTCCCCCCGCAGGTTCCCAGGAGAGTTTCTGTTCCTTGTTTTTTCGTTCACCCAGAAAGAGGAAGAAAACAACAACACAAAAAAAAAAGAGAAGTTTCTGCCTTCCAGATGCAAGGGGCGTCCACCATCCTTCTGTTTTGATTGACAGGTAAGAGAAGTACTTTTTATTTTAATTTTGTTTTGTTCCCAAGAGCAGGTTTTTATTTTTGTGAGACCGTTTATAAATTGGGGATTTTTGTTCCAGGATCATGAGTTAGTAGAAGGAAAGTGATTTTTTTTTTCATTGAAGGCCATTTTAAGATTTAGTTCTTGATAAATACTGAATGTAGGTTGTTGTTTAGAGACTTAGAAGGGATTTCTTTTCAATTAAAACACCGCCATTGAATGTGGAAGATATCACAAAAAAAATGCTTAAAACATCGGGTTTTTTTTTTTTTTGACGCCAAAAATGAAAGTAAATAGTACTAAAATTTACATGCTGCAGAAATCCAAACAATAAATTTCGGATTAATGTAAAGAAGAGACGGAAGCGTGTTTTACTTCTAGATGCGAAACTACAAAATTCGCCTTTGTAAACGATTTTTTAGAAAAAATTGGTTTTCATTTACTCTTCTGTTTGGGAAAAACATTTCAAGAAGAAGTATAAGTATATAAAATCTTTTTTTAAAATTTAAATGGTACATGAATTTTATTTATCATCTTTTAGTTCGTCTTTTACTGAACTCGAAATAGCTTTTATCTCTTCTTAACATAAAACTTTAAAATCGCGAATTTTTCACAAATGGGGTTTTAATTCCCAGTTAATCGATGTGACAATTATTTTGCTTATATAATTATACTCCCGAGAAGAATCGACTTCTGATTTGTGTTTGACGCAGCATGGCCATTAATTTCTCTTATACCATAAAAAAAATCCAAAACAAATTGATAATTTAAATTTTAAAAAAACAACTGAGAAACTTTATTGGTTGTTCGTTCTTATACTTTTCGTAGATAAGGTAATGCGTCCTATAACTGGATCTTTTTAATCAATCATTTATTACAGACTTGCGGATTTCTTTGGATTAGAGCAAACAGGGGGTTAGAGCACCCAGGATGCTTCTTGAAATTATTGAACGTTTCATACAAAAGAAATTTGTCCTTCGATCCGACAATTATATATATTTTTACTTTCTCGTATTAGTATGAAGAAGATATAGTAATTGTCAAAATATTCGAACTGAAAATTTTGACGTTTACTATATCTTTACATTTTCGATCCCCTGAGTTCGGCAAACAAATTTTTGGAAAATGTCCGTCTCTCTGTCTGTGACAAAGATGACTATAAAACGCTTATAACAAGACGGATGAAATTTGATATTCAGTATTTACAACAAATTTGTGGATTTCTATCAAATTTTGAGAAATGTCTGTCCTGAGAAAGTCTGTCTGTCCGGCTGTACGATTATAAGTTAACACGATGATTGCAAGACGAAGAGAGCTTGATAGATAAGATACGATACACAGATTTATCCTCTGTATTATAAAGATTTATCAAATTTTGAGCCGAATTCAACAAGGAAATGACCGTTTGTCGGTCTTTACTTTCAGAAACACGTAAATATGATAACTCAAAAATGCAGAGACTTAAATATATCAAATTTGATATGCGATTTTATGCTCACCAGCGTAGTTCTGTCTCAAATTTTAGTTTCAATCGCTTGGAGAAAACATATCTAAAAAACAAATTTGGTTTTTGTATACTATTAACAACATGCTAGAGATTAATCGCCAAAAAACTAGCCAAGGATCGCACGATAGATTAAGTAAAAATGCTAAATTAGCGTCAAAGGTTAATATTTTGTAATTATTGTACCCCAATACCATACAAGGCATTTTTTGGTATAATACTTTTTATTAGAGATTATGAGAATAAGTTTGGGAAGACCACTACCTCTGGTTTGAAAATTATTTATCACATACTATCCAAGTTAAATTACATAAAAGGTTATTCGTCATATTACAAACATTTGTAAGAAAAATTATCTGAAATATTGTTATTGAAATGATTCCCACAATGGTTAGTGCAAATAAATATTAAAGAAGCATTAAATTTTTATAAAAAAAATACAAAAAAAAGCAACGTAGAAGTTTTTTTTAAAAAAATATTTATTTATTGCTTTTAATTCTTTAAATTCCTTTTTATTTGAATCAAATTATTTCTATATACAATACTGTGGAACTAGTAATCATGGCATTGTCAGATCTTAGTAACATGTATTTCGAAATTTAAAGAATTAACTTAGGGTAGGATATGTGAAATCTAGACAGTACAAGTAATTTAATCATCGCCATATGCTAACTCAGATAGAGACTTAATGCTTATTAATCCCCCATTATTTCAGAAATAGATTTTCAGATGACACTAATAATTATCATACACATCCATTCGATAATTTAACTAATGCCTAAGAGAGAAAGTAAAACATAATGAATTCTAAAGTAAAATATCATTCTTTTTATCGAATGTTTTCTTTCTATTAGACTTTTTCTACATCCTTTTTGCTCCAATTTTCAGAAGCATATATCAATAAAATTTTGCCTTCTTGCGACCTCTTTTTCTTTCTCTCTACAAAGCCTTGAGCTGGGTGCTTTAATCATTTTATCTAGAAGACCAAAGAAATGCTTGTCCTAATGGAATGTAATTTGGATAGATAAATATTCTGAATGGAAGTAGTGTTTTTTTTTAAATTAAAATTTGTCAATTTCCTAATTATTAAATTTTTAAATATTTATTAGCAAGGTAATTGACAATTTTTGACACTTTGCTCAAGAGATAATTTTAAAAGATGAAATGTGGCTTTTTATTTACGTAGAATAAAACAGTACAAAACCCCTTATGGTTATTAAATGTACCATGTAAATGGGTTTAAGAATAAATTAATTTAAGAATAACGTTTAACTTTTAAAAAGGAAATTGAATGATGCGAGATCACAATATCTACGGCGTCTCGAAATTTTATTACTCCTTATTATAATTAAATTACTCCTTATTTAAAAATTTGACGATAGATTATAGAATTTTTTTAAAAAAAATTTAATTAAAATTTCAAGCAAGTTTTTATATTTTTTGTAAAGTTAATTGAAATACACACTTATCTAAAAAAAAAAAATTAAATACCTGATGACCTTTTGTCATTTGAAGGAATTTTCTGATTCCACGCGCATGAATGAACTTATTTATTAATTTATTATAATTCATCGATTCACGGAAACTTTTGAACAAAAAATTATTTAATTATTTTGTTATTCAAAATAATAATAAGCTTATTTTGGTGCATAGAAATTTTTTCCTTTTATCCCCTCCCCCTTTTTCAATCTTCGTTAAAAAAAATATTCTAATCTTTGTGATTATTTTCTCATTTCTGTGAGAACAGCTCATGATTCTGAATGCATTCGGATAAAATTCATTAGTATAGCTACAAAATCCACAAAATTATAGAAAATAACAAACCAAACTCTAATTAATATATTAACTAATAATAATATTTTTAGTTTACAAAAGTATAAAATAATTTTCACTCTCACATATGATTAATTAAGCATCCAGTTACTTTTTCGACTGCTAAGAATTAAAAGAAATACGATGAACCAGGAATAGAGAAGTTCAGAAAATTATGATCATTCTATTCGATAGGAATCTTTTCATGTATTTTTTAAAACTGCTTCAAAAATATTAAAATTGGGGAAAATGTTTTACCTCTTTGTGGACATATTTCAAATTTAACTTTCTACGATGAATGCTTTTAATTATAAAACCTTTAAATAAGCTATAAAAACTACAAAACTGCAATCACAGATCAACTTCTAAATAACAGCTCACCAATTATTTACCTACAAAAAAAAAAAATCATTAAGACCTTAACACTCACTTGTAAATAACTATGCATCTAATTAATTTCCAGCGGTCAAGAATTAAAAAAAAATGATCAATCAGGAAGACTCAAGTTTAGAAAATTCTAACCATTCGATTCGTTGGAAATCTGTTTATTTATTTTTTATTTCTGCAAAAAGATTGAAATTAAAAAAATGCTTAACCCTTTCTGTACCTATGTCGAAGTTAATTTTTTAAACCGAGTGCTTTAATTACAAAACCTTTAAATTAGTTATGAAAGCCACAAAACTACAATAACAGACAAATTAACAGCTCACCAATTAATTATCTGCAAAAAAAAAATCATAAAGGCCCAAACACTCACTCATGAATAATTATGCACCTAATCACTTTTCAAGTGCTTAGGATTATGAAGAATATGATTAGCCTAAACAAAACATGTTTAGAAAATTATGATCACCCTATTCACTGGCAACCTAGATCAAACATTTCTGCAATAAATCCTAAATACTGATTTTCTCCAGCAATTATATCGCACACAAAACCCCAATGTGGCACAGGAGAAACTCTCCTCCGCAGAGTTCTCCAGGGAAGGTGTTCCTGTCCGCCCCTTCCAAGACCTACTTTCGTGGACACAAAAGCACGAAACGAGGCCGTCTTTTGGATGAGTTCTCTCTCTACATTAGGAGGAGTGAAACTGGCAACTCCCCCCTTCCACGGCATCTCCCCTCGACCAATCACTAACAGCTCATCCATCATCTTCTGACCGCTCCGGCTCCCGGCGTGTTTCACTTATTTTAGGAATACAGTCCTTTCGCTCGCAGGACAGCATTTGGGAGGGAAATCGGAATTTTGCGATGACAGATCTTGACGACGTACTTAGAGTGCACGTCGTCTCAAGAATATTCAATGCCAGGATCCTGTGGTATCGTCTGGATATTCTTTCGCTGTTCAGGCAGGATCGTAAAATATATGAGGACGGATTTATTTAAATTATGCTACGAAGTGGATTGAATTATACAATAATTTGTTTATCAAAGGATCAAGGGTGCTGACAGATTATTTTGCATGACTTGATATTAATTAAGTAACATCAGTTTTAGTAAAGCCACTTTGGAAGGAAACGGAATTTTGGGATGAGAGATCTTGACAATGTCGCCTCAAAAATATTCAATACTAGGATCTTGTAATTTTATCTGGATACTCTTTCGCTATTCAGGCAGAATCGTCAAGTATAAAAGGATGGATTTAATTTAAATTATGCTATGAAGATAATTAAATTATGCTTCAACAGTAATTTGTTTATCAGAGGAATAGTGGAGCTGAAAAACTATTTTCCATGAATTCATTTTAATTAAGTAATGTTAATTTTTGTAAAGTAAGAATAATGAAACTTTCCGATGACAGATCTTGACGATGTACTTAGAGTACACGTCGCCTCAAAAATATTCAATGCCAGGATCCTGTGGTTTTGACTGGATATTCTTTAGCTGGTCGATGAGGATCATAAAATATATACAAAGATGGATTTGCTTAAATTATGTTATGAAGAAAATTAAATTATGCTTCAAAAATTATCTTTTTAACAGATGATCGATGTTACTGATCAAAATACTTATCATGATGTGATTTTTATTAAGTAGTCAGACTGACGCAAATGAATTAATATAATAATGAAATAAACATACCGAAATACCATACTTTGTTTTTGGATTATTAATTAAATATGCAGATTTGTTGGGTAGAGAATGAGGATTTTTGGTTGCTTCAACTGTTCAAAAAATATGTCAGAAAATATAAATGAGTAATAAATAGGCACACACATAAAATGTAACGTAAATGACAAATTATTTTATATTATTCAATAAAGAGAGATAAATTATGTTTAACTACAGTTTTTTCATTGGATAATAAATAAAACAGGAAAAGTGACAACTGAATGTTTAAGTGAAAATCAAAATATTTTCTAAGGATTAACTTTTCCCATTCTTACTACAAAAGGAAAAAAAACTGTAAAAATGATTTATTTGCGAATAAATTAAAAGATATATGAAAGAATAAAATAATGCATCCATAATAATTTATATATGATAGGATTAGAATTATTTTATAATTATAGGACTTTTCTTTTGCACTGTCGCACAATAACAGCGAATTTATATACATTGTATGCAATAATGCTAAACAGAAAATCGAAACTAATACTCCTTCTGTCAAATATTCTTTAACATTTAAATCAGCACAGAAATATTCAAAAGCAGAAATTCATCAGCATTGTCTTTTGGTATAAATGTTTTTAATAAATATCCTTATAAAACGTATTTAAGATTATAATAGTAATAAAAAAAGTGATACAGATTTAAACAAAATTCTGAGGTAATCTTTTTGAACAAATATTGATATTAATAATATTAATTTATAAAAAAACTTTTTTAGATTAATGTAAGTGAATATTCAAAACATTCAAGTAATACTGATAAAGTAAGCACAGATCTCGGTTTTACTTTTTATTTAGATTATTTATAAAAATCATAAATACCAATTTTAAGTATTAAAATTCTGAAATCCGAAGGTCTTGTTAATGTCAGAAGTTTGATTTTCGATGACTTTTTTTCATTTTATTTTAGAATCTCTCCCTAAAACTAATTATTGGCGAAACAAATTTCTCAGTTCCTAGTTTTGTATTATTTCATTTAATTCCTCATATGCCATCAAAAAAAAATTATTTCAAAATTTTTGTAATTTGATATAGTCCTTTATCTCCTGAAATAGTCTGTGGGAGATTCTAAATAATATATTTTTTAATAATATATCCAACTGATCCATTGCAATGATTCTACATTTTAAAAATAATGCAGAAATGAAATAAATTTGAATTTGTCGTCTGCTACACTTTCTATCGGAATGTCTAATGTTTCTTAAACAAAATTTCTAAAACATTTTTTTAATATTTTTTGATACATGTACTACCGATTCTGAAAAAATAACGAAATTTTTAATTCAAGGTAAATTTGGGCAAGGTGATATAAGACCTGGTATTGATATTCTTCATTTATATAGAATATATTTAAAATATTAATTTATTCTTATTTTAAATTCCAGTCTTAATCTTTCTTTTTTTTTTTTTTTAGAATCCAGACAAAACAAAATATTCTTAATATGTAAACTAAAATATTCACAGCAACATTTAGCGTTCTATAACAAGATTACGATACTATGAGAAAACATAACAGTCTTTTAAAAGTGTCAGAAATTCCTTTAAAAAAAAAACATTTTTTTTTTCTTTACATTGAATTAAAACTTATAAAAAGTAAACATTTTTGTCATACTTCACAGCTTTTTTCAGCATTCGAGTTTTTTTGCATTCATTTCCAGAAACTTTATTGAGCGCAATTTACAATTAGCATGGTATCTAGCGATGAAATAACTCATCATTCTAAGTTCAGTCCCCCTCTTTTTTCTTTTTTTTTTTCATTATGTTTGTCTCTCTATCACCCTCCTTTTTTTTTCCCCTGCAATTTTTCCACTTGAATCCATCAACGTTTCTAGAAATCAACTTTTTATTTGTTTGTTTCTCGACTTCGAGAGTTGACTTGTTTCTAGATGTTGAATCTGATTTCCTTTCTTTCTTCAACAAAAACCAGATCTAGGTTTTATGATAGTACTTCAAATCCAAATCCAATTGCGAATCTCTCCCTCCTTTTGCCTCCAAACGATGATAAAACGTCGAAGATATTTGCGGTGAGTGCTGCGTCGAGAAGAATCTACTTTTATCCCAGTTCTGACACTGAACACTTCTTTCGACCTTCGAAAGACTTATCACACTAATTTTAGAAAATGCAGACTATGTTTTTAATCTTTAAATTTGCTTTAATCTAATTAAGGATTGGGGCAATCTAATATTTAATTTAGTCACTTTGATATTCGAATTTTCACTATTATTGACACATTGTTATTTGATTTACGTCATGTTTGTTAGGTGGAAACTTGTAGTCAAATTTTATTCGTTGTTTTTTTTTTTTTTTTCAATTTGTTGGTGTTCTAGAATTTTTTACAATTATATATTACCGATAACAATACGCTATTTTAATATGTTAATTATCACTCAATCCATTAGTGTAATGAGATTTTGATTCTTCACCAATGGGGCCATCTAGTAGGGAATTTGAAAATAGTTGATTTTTCAACATTCCATAATATTCATAATAATAAATTAAAAATTAAAAAAGCAGAAAGAAATTAATAAAAAAGAATTCCACAATTTAATACATTAATAAAAAATGTTTTTAAAATCTTTATTATTAAATTTTCAAGAAATGACTTTATGCCAATTTTATTTTTATACATTTAAATTTCAAGAACTCGATTTCTCGTCTCCGTATGCCTTTTATTTAACATGATTAATATTTTAATTACATCTATGAATCTTCAGATTTGTAAATGTGTAAGGTTATACATCATCAAAATAGAAAATCCAATGAATTCTGAAGATAAGGTAATTTCTGAAAATATCTCCTTGCTGCAGCTCAGGAATTTATTTCTACTTTTCGTGGGTAGTGCAATCAGAATAAAGTGACTTCTACTATAAAAAAAGCCGGGTAAATATTTTTTAAATGATTTTTAGTCTGATACTTGAACCGTATTATTAGTATTATAGAAATGTAATAAACACATCTAAATTAATTAAAAGAGATATAAAAACAATCTCAAGCAAATTTCTATAGAATTCAATCTAAATAAGAGACTTCAAAGAAGATTATTGTATATGTAAAAAACACAAAAATATAAATTACATGTTTAATCAATCATTTAAAAGGATTGATATTTTTTTTATTTAGAACAAAATATCAGCATCAAAATATCAAAAAGAGGTATGATCAGATTAAATAGAGATAGAATGAATAAAAATTGAATATATCTAAATATCTGAAAGAAATATCTAAACCTTTCTTATTAATAATCGCAACCAATGATAATCAGCAAATTAAAAGGAGTAATGGTACCTGACTTAACAGATTCTTCGACTTTGGCTATCTGTAATTCATTGCTACAGCAGCAAACCTAAAGTTAGATTCAAATTTCCAAGTCTTTAATTATTCTCGATACGTTTAAAACATTTGTACATGCAATAGTAATTTTTGGAATGGGAAGCTAGTGAGAAAATATTTTAGCTTGTCCAAATTAAAAAAAATGTCAACCACAACTCTCGTACTTGATCCGTTTAATTTTTGTCATTATGAATATAAATACAGATTTTATAGTTGCTATGTATAAATTAGAATACGCGTTTTTTAGAAAAAAATAAAAATAGATAGAAATGATTACTGGGAAAATATTAACTGCATGGAAATAGATAATTCTGTCTGCAAAATTTTATAGAAAAATTTTATAGAAAATTTTATAGATAGAATTTTATAGAAATAAAAAAAATTATAGAATTTTATAGAAAATATTATATCGATTTGTAGATGTTCGTGAAATCTGATGCAACAATACATTGCAGATCTGTTTTAGAATCTACTTTATAATCAGCCGGCAAATTCAATGTGTCTTCCATGAAATATTTTACCCGAACTTGAAACATAAACGAAACTTTCCGTCTTTTGCGTTGTTTAACTGTACTATTTTACTTTATAATGATTACGCATGAATGGGAAATATGATGAAATTATGTATAAATAAGAAATATATAAAAGTACTCCATTGTCTTTAATTAATTCTTCCATTTTTGAATAATTTTAATGTCATTATTATGGTATAACATAGTCTTGCATGCGATCCTCATTCTCAGAAGATTCTAGTTATCTGTAACATAACCGAAGCTTTCGTTTTACGTCTCTAAACGAAGTATTTTATCATTAGAATGATTACAAATGAATTGGAAGTACAATGAAGTGATGTATAAATGAGACACATATAAACGATTCTCTATTGTTTTCAATTAAGTCTTCAAATTTTTTAATAATTTTGATGTCATGATATTCGTACAACATATTGAATCTTCATTCTCAGCGGACTTTAGTTTTCTGTAACTCTAAAAAAAAACAAAAAAAACCGCATAAGCAGAACTTTCTGTCTATTGAGTTGTATATATGCAATATTTTAGCTTTAAAATGTTTACGTATGAATCGGAAGTATGATAAAATGATGTAAAAATGAGAAACATGTAAAAGGGGCTTTATTGTATTCAATTAATTCCTCCATTTTTTTAAAAATAATTTTGATGTCATGATAGTCGTATAACAAACTGTCGAGTGTGATCCATATTTTCAAAAGGTTCCAATTCTCTATAGTACAGAAAACAACACATATTCGAAACTTAACATCGTTGTATCGTCTAAATGAAGTATTTTATTATTATAAAGGTTACAAATGAATGAGTGAAACATAAATGAGATACATACAATAAATTATTTATTGTCGTCCATTAATTTTTCCATTTTTGAATACTTTTGATGTCATGCTATCACTTTTCGAGTGTAGTCAGTCTCAGAGGATTCCAGTCATCTTCAACACTAACATTGACTCATAACCTAAGTTTTTCATCTTTTGGGTTGTCTAAGCGAAATATTTTATAATTATAATGGTTACGAATGAATTAGAAGTGCGATTGAGTGACATATGAATGAGAAAAATACAAGCGATGCTTTATTACCTTTAATTAATTCCTTTATTTTTGAATAGTTTCCATGTCATGATTAAGGTATCAGACATTCTTGAGTGTTACGTTATAAGAGAGGAATGATGCTGTAAACGGTGCTCTACTGTACACAAAAACGTGAACCTCATTGAATAGTGAATCCAAAATAATCATTTGAATCTTGCCCAAGACTACATCATCGGTCTTTGTGGCAGAGGGCGATGCAAAGGGTTCGGACGATCGTTTTCTTTTCCGGATTCCCATTTCCTCTTCTCCCGAATTTGTTTTCCTTGGGAGAGCAGCAGCTGACAACTTCCATCGATTGTCGCAAGATGGATGGCCGGGTCAGAACCGTCCTTCATCATCTTTCACATCCGCCGCGTGTCGACACTGGGGCGCTCCACTCCTAATGCAATCACGGAAACATTTAAACGACGACCTCCTTCTGTCAGGAATCCATTTCTTTTAAGGAAATTTCGAGGAAATTAAGACTGTTAAACTTAGTTTGGAGAGATTAGATTATTGAATGACCTCTGGTGGAGATCCGAATGAGAATCAGTGGATGGAAGGAGACAATCTCTGTATCGATGCAGACCGAATATAATATTTTAAAAAAAATGGAAGACGGAAAGCAAATATGAAGTGCAATTTACATCTAGCAGAAATCTTATGGCTAGAAATGCTAACGTTTTTAATGCCAAATTTTGCATTGGTATGCTTATTAGCACAATACAATATTTTTTTTTTGTTGCAATCTAAGAAAAATCACTAATATTTAAAATATTTTTTTTTGTAATCTAAGAAAAATCACCAATATTTAAAATAATTTTTTAATGTAAAAATCTAAATAGAAGATAATTTACTGAACAAATATATTCTAATCTAAAAAGGCAACAAATATATAAGATTCAAACCCCGCCTAAGTTAATGACAAACTGGAAAAGAAAGGCCACCGCGAAGCAACTATTTGGTAGGAAAGCGCCAAAGAAAATCTTAGGTTACCAAAGGCTAAAGTCGGAATTGGAAAGAGAAAATTAAAGAGAAATTTAGAAAATATTAAATGCAAATTTACATTAATGAGAAAACAAAATGGGGTCCATAATTAATGATGAATAAACCTTCAATTCGTTAATCAATAGTTTGTCAACTAGAATAGTGTTCTAGGCATGAGTGAAAAATATGGAAAACATTATATTTAATACACACCATAGAACCACTATAGGGACACTTGGTAGCATGCATTAGACTTAAAACAAATATAATATGCACTGGTTTTTATTCAAGTAATATAGGCAGATCATTACTAATGTTGCAACTTAGATTGCTTATCAAAATAAATGATTTGGCATTTAAGAATTTAACCGATGAATACAGTGATTAAAGTATTGAGAATATCATTGTACAAACATTGTATAGCATTGTATTTAGAGGCAAAGGAGAGTTGTAGGTTAAAAATGGTTATTAAAAAAAGAAACAAAAAATTAAAAAATACAGAAGTTTTTTTTTTAAAGAAATGTATTATAATACACTTATTTAAAAATGCATTTGTAAAATAATAAATTAAATCTAAATGTTGGCCTATAGAACATAGATAAAGATTACAATGACAGTATATAAATTTTACAAAAATTGCATTGTAATTAGAATTAAGTGGCAGATTCTGTCTATCCCTTCTTAAAATAAACATTTAAATATTACAAAGATCTTACCATAAATTTAATAAATCTTGGATCCACTCTTAAGGTTTTTCAAGAAAGTTTCCATTACAAGATGCCTCAACTAAACAGTACAGATTCACAGACAGTAATTCATCTTGAATACTTCGCAAACGTAGGAAACGTATCTGCTTCTTTCTGGAGTCATATTTTCATTATTGTTTTTAAGTGCTATTTACAAAGGCCAGAGTGATAAAGATCGAACACTATTCCATAATAATGAATATTTATATTTATTGCCTATTGATATCTGTTTTGAGAGAATTTAAATATGAACATAAAAATAAAAACTTGAATAAAATATAGCCAAAAAAAAGTTTAAAATACAACCTATTATTCATGTAAATACCAAAAATCTGAAAATATAATTTAACTGTGAAAATAAAAATAAGAGGATAGAAATATGGTGGTAACTACAACAACAACAAAAAAAAAAAAAAAAAAACAGATAACATAACAACTGACCAGTTGACCACTACAGGTAGCCATTACCTGTCGACTCAAAGGAAATTATTTTTTTTCTACAAGATTGCAGCCTTTTATGAAAGATAAACTTTTCTGTCACATATCTGAATCTATATTCCATATTTGTGATTCTTTGGTATTCAGCTAAAAGTGATCAAGTCAAACGAAAAGCGAGTTGTTGCATTTTGTTGTTTCAAGAGGCCAATCATAAGAAAAATTAAGCTGATCAATATATCATTTGTGCATTATAATACATAAATATTAATATAAAAAGGATCTTCATATTCTAAATGTATTGTTACAAACCTGCAATTCTGCTTCCCAGCATAGTTGGTTCCATCATCAGAAAGAATGTTTTACAGTCATCTGCATTGGACGGAGTCTGGGTGTCGCGTCGGAGGTCCCAGAGCTTGGCGACCATTTGGAGACTTGGCGACGAATTTGGCGACTTTGGCGCCAAAATAGATTATACCCGAAACATCGAGAATTTTCCCTATCCGTTCATTAGGAACCGAGATACGCCTCGAACGTTCCTGATTGGTTGAGAGGCTTCTAGCCCCGCCTCCTGAGACCTATAAAAGGAGGCGGTCTGTGGCTTCCAGAGGAGAGTAGTCGGAATCGACGGTGAAGAGCAGTCGGAGTCGACAGAGTAGAGTAGTCTGAATCGCCGGTAAAGAGCAAGTCTTCCAGAGATTAGCAGAGCAGCGACGGAGTCAAGCTAGGCTGACCCAAGCTACTGTCTGCAGTAGAGTCTTGTTGTGTGCTGCTGTTTGCACGTCTCGCGACTGAAAATATTGTCTTCTCTGTGTTGTATATAGTTGTCGTCTTTGTGCTGTCCTGTGTGTCTTCGTGTAAATAAACGTCGTTGTTTCTTTTTCTACTGCCGCCTTCTGATTGAGTGTTCTCCACACCATATAACTTCCACTATTCAAACGAACCCGGAAATTTCGTAACAATATATTCACATGCGGAACTTTTTTCTTTTATAATATTGCCATTTTAAAATAACAGGAAAACATTAAATCATTTTCCTATGGATTGGAACACATTTAATTGTACACCAACGTTATACGAATGAAATGTTTATGCAAATCATTTGGTTTTCAGAAGTCGATTGAATAACCCATACTGCAGAGATAAAATAACCACTATCAAGTTTTATTTTCAATGAAAAAAAGATAATGTGATGCTTTGGTCTTATTTTATTCAACTACGGAAATTTTCCGTCTAATAAATATTTAATTTTTAAAGGATAATTTTTAAGTTATCGAAATTCTCAAAAACATAAATATGATTATAGAGACAAAAGATAATAAATTTAATTCCTCTCAATTGAATTATGTTGCTGTTGTGACTTATGGCAATTTACACGCACGCTAACAGTTATCTGTCAGCGATTCCAGCCAAGTGATCGTCTCTTGTTCTTTCAGTAGCCCCAACTAGGACCAAGAGTGCGACTTAGCTACTTCATGTGTCACATTCGATTGCACAAACCCTTTTTACAGGGGGGAACATTCACAAGCCTCACAGATAAAACACGGAAGAAGAACAACCATGCTCGAACCGGGAATGGAACACGGGACGCCCAGATCACTTAGAAGATACTCTGCCCCTGTGCCAGCTAATTGAATCATATTAGCATTTATGTTCAATACTTCCGACTAATCATTAATCATGAATGCAGAGTTAAAACACAAAAACCAATGACTTCAGATATAGATAACAGAAGAAAATATTAATTGAATTAGGCTAAAGTTCTATTTTGGAGTTACATGAGGATTTTTTGGGAAAAGAAAGGTATATTTGAACTATGATTAGAAGACGGAGACATCACCTGACACGGTACTCCTTACTCAGAAATTTCCGCAGTGCACTAATTTGGGGTAACTTGAAATAAGTTGTTTGACTCAACGAACATCACATTCGTTCACACAATGGAGCATGTGTCAGAATCGGTATTGAACCTGATTTCGGATCGAAAGTTCTATCACTACATTGGAGCGACAGAAAAAGGAAAATTATTGAAAATTAAATCAATTCAGATGGAAAATTTCGAAATGAAATTTAGTATCTTTTGTTCATTTTGCCTTTTCTAAACATGACAGTATATTTATTATTTGTGTTAAAAGTTAGAAAGAAATTATTTAAAATATTGCTAGGTATGCTGGAAATATCTTATTCTACGATAATTTACATACGCATTATTAAAGCCTATCTGAATGAAGAATGTTGGTTTCGTTTACAAAAATAAATGCTTTCATTAATAAATAATAATAATTTATTTACATTTGTTTAAAATTTCTAATTATACATTTTAATTTCCAGGAATGATTCTCATAAACTAGAAAAATGATTTGATTTTAGTTTCTACAAAGAGGGTTCAAATGAAAATTTACTGAACGTCATAACGTAACCATTAACATATTTGCCTATGCCGCTATGAGAGAGCGTAGCAAGACATCCAGGGATGCGATTGGAATCTCCCACACATAGAATCATGCGCGGTCGCCCGCATGCGCAGGAGGGACTTGTAAAGAGCGCCGTCCAATTGACGTGGCAGTGCATATGAAGACAAGATGGCGTTCACAATAACTTCGATGTGTACTGTGAGACACTTCGAAGACTACGCAGGTCCATCAAGAACAAAAGACAGGGACTACTCTCCGTGGGTGTGGTTCTGCTCCATGATAACGCCAGTCCATACTTCTCCAGGGTCACAACGCGAGACTGGCAAAGTTCAAGTGGGAGCAGCTCAACCAAATGGCCTGCAGCCCGGACATTTCGACCTGCGATTTTCATGTGTTTGGTCCCTTGAAAAAACATCTGAAAGGGAAGCGCTTCAACTTGGATGACGAACTCATGGACGCTGTGCAGGACTGGGTCTCGTCACGGCCATGAGAATTCTGGGAACAATTAATCCTTCGGCTCGTTAATCAATGAGATCGTTGTGTTCATGTCTATGGTGTATACTTTGAATTAAGTCTTCATTTATGCCCACAGTGTCGTTTCGAACCTTTTCATTGGAACGCCCCTTGTATAATTTTTCAACAGGAAACATGTAGGAAAAAAGATGTGTGTGTGTGTGTGTGCGTGTGACAGATATTCATAACTTTCATATTGACTGATTTCATCTTAAATTTGATACAAATCAACAATTTTGGTGTAAAGACTACATACCAAATTTTATTCTCAAATATCCTACATTTTGAAGATATCATGTTCATATTCACACCGACGGAGAGATAGATGTACAGATATAATACAGAAAATGTAGTTTTTGAGTTCAAAGATATCTGAAATTAGTAGATACATCAAAATATAGATTATTATTATTTTTACAATGAATTTAATTCTATTTGGTTTTTCAGTTTCAAAGGTATAATAACAAAAATCTTCATGCCTGTATAAAGCTTTATATCAGAGTATATTGATCATAATAAACATATTTTTACCGTTCGGAAATGGAAATTTAATTTTTTTTGGAAATATACGAATTTTTTATAAATATACGAAAAATTGCTGTTTTACCATTCAAAGAAAGGAATTAATTTCTTTAAGAATTTTAGTTTTAGTTATAGCATAACACTATCCTAATTACAGGATTTCGCTCGGGATAAAATCAAATTAATTCCTATATCGGCATTATTAAATTTATTACAAATTGTTAAATTTATAACAATTGAATTTATACAACCACGGTTTATTACACCCCGTTACATCCTACATGACCATTAAAGCAAATTTTAATTTCATTGTCTCAAGTTCACTTAAATAATTATTTTTATTTAAAATTTCCCTCACATTATTAACTATTCATTCATTAAAATTAGTATTATTCCCCTCATATTATTAAATATATAAATTATGAATTTTTATATGGCCTAAAAAACTGATAATGAATTTCAGAGTGACATAGGCAAAATTTAGGTTTCTTGTTGTTCACATCTTCGGACTACAAGTGTTAGATTGATAAGAACTAATAATAATATAAGAATAATATAAGATATCTATATTCTGAATAGGAAATACAAGCAAATAAAGCAAAATAAAAGCAAATAACTTTGTAGTAGAATTCTTTCCTCCATTTGGATTTGAAAACTAAATATCATAAATTCATAAATAGTAACTACAATAATTATAATACATTAAAGAAAATGAATCTCCAATTATTATAAGATAACTGTGTTTCTAATTCAAAATGTACGGGAAGCAAAGATAAATTTAGTTTTAGAATTATAATAAAAGTAGAAATTTTTTTCTTCCCATTATGAAAGGAAGAATAAAGTGCCACAAATTCGTTTTTGTGCTGACATTATTTATTTACAAACATACAACATTAGTAATGAATTATAATATATTTTTAAAAAATGCAACTCCAATAATTATAAGATAACCATGTTCTTTTTACGAAATATTAAATGAATCAAAAATAAATTTCGTAATAAAATTCTTATGAAAAAAGAAAATCTGTTTCTCTCATTTAGACGGGAAGAAAAGATCCTTCCCCCAGATTTTTTTGTACTTAAAATGCTTTTTATTTCCAAAATGCTGTATTAATAATTAGTTATAGCACATTAAAGAAAATTAAATCCCAATTATTATTAGATAACCATATTCTTGATCCAAAATGTAAATACAAACAAATAAACTTTATAGAATTCTTATTAAAGAAAAAAGCCGCTTCTTTCCTTTCAGAAGGGGGGGAGGTAACACAAATCCGTTTTAATGCTTGCAATTACTATTTATTCCCATGCATGCAACGTTAATAAAATTAAAAGCATTAAAGAAAATTAAATCCAAATTATTATGAGACAACTATGTAATTCGTAAAAGAAACCAAAGAATTACTACTTTTAATTGTAATTCTTTGGTAACTCAAAGAACTCATTCTTAAATAACTCATTCTAACCCATTCTTAAAGAATTCAAAGAATTACAATTCAAGTGTTGCTTTGATTTCTTTTACACATTACAACTCTTAATTCATAAAAGAATCCAAAAATAAACTTTGTTGTAGATTTCTTATGAAAAAAAGGCGAAAAAATCTATTCCTCCTATTTAGATGAGAAGAAAGGTTTTTTATAAATTTGTTTTAGCACTCTGAAGAGTAATTTTCTTCCAAACAAACTATATTAATAACTAATGATAATGTGCTAAAATAATTTAAATCCCAATTATTACAAGATAACCAAGTTCTAAATCCGGGTATAAAGGAATTTAACCATAAACTTATTAGAATAATTCTTATGAAAGAAAATCTATTTCTTCCATTTAAATGGGGGTGGAGGTGGGGAGATACTTTCCCAAATTTGATTTTCTGCTCGCAAGTATTATTTATTACCAAATATGCAACATTAATAACTAGAAGTAATGGATTAAAGAAAATAAGATCCCAATTGTTATAAGAAAATCCTGCTGATAATCCGAAATATAAAAGGAATCAAAAATACAATTAGTAGTAAAATTCTCATGAAAGAATAAAATCTATACCTTCCATTCAGGAGATAGGGAAAAAAATATTTCCAATTTGTTTTTATGCTCAAAAGTATTAGTTAGTGCCAAACATACTACATTAATAACTAGCAACAATGCATTAAAGAAAATTAAATTCCAATTATTATAATGTTCTTAATCTGAAATATAAAAAGAATTAACTAGAATAATTCTTATGAAAGAAGAAAGTATATTTCTTCCATTCAGATAAAAGAGGAGTAAAAAAAAAAAAAAAAATCTTTTTCCA
Source organism: Argiope aurantia (assembly GCA_026543865.1). Lineage (NCBI taxonomy): Eukaryota > Metazoa > Arthropoda > Arachnida > Araneae > Araneidae > Argiope > Argiope aurantia. The sequence goes on from JAPMOR010044050.1 coordinate 126,473, forward strand.
AATTTGTTTTTATGCTCAGAAGTGTTACTTATTTCCAAAAGTACACTCACATTAATAGCTAGCAATAAACCTTGAAGAAAATTAGATCCCGATTATTATAAGATAACCAAGTTCTTAATTTGAAATATAAAAGGAATCAACAATATACTTTGAAGTATAATTTTTATTAAAAAAAGAAAATCTATTCTTCCCAATCAGACAAAAAAGAGAGAAAAAAAAAGTTTTTCGAAAATTTATCTTTATACACAAGTGTTATTTATTTCCAAACATACTACATTAAAACTAGTAATAATACATTAAAGAAAATTAGATCCCAATTATTATAAGATAACATTGATCTTAATCTGAAATGGGAAAGGAATCAATAATAAACTTACAGTAAAATTTTTATGAAAGAATAAAATCTATTCCTCCTTTTCAGACGAGAGAGAAAATAAATTCCCAATTTTTTATGCTCATCAGTGTTATTTATATCCAAAAATACTACATTAATAATATCAATAATGCATTAATGAAAATTAGATCCCAATTATTACAAGATAACCATATTCTTAACCCAAAATATAAAAGGAATCAGTGATAAACTTCGTAGTAGAGTTTTTATGAAAGAAGAAATCGTTTCTTCCCATTCAAAAGGAAAGGAAAAAAAAGTACCACAAATTCGTTTTTGCGAAACACACACAAGTGCTTTTTATTTCCAAACATTTTCCTCTTTTATCTGCTCTCGGAAACCGTTCCGGGAGAAATTTCTTTTTGTTCATCCACCGAGAGCATGTTCTTCTCAAAATAACACGTTCAAAAATCTTTCCTCTGAGCGAAAGCGGGTAAGGGGGGGAGGACTAGCAGCAGTAATTTTTGGGCGGGGGTAGAGAAGAGGAAGAAACGGCAGACGAAAGTTTGGAGAGGGTTCTCCTTGACAAACGATGTTTGGCCATTCCCGGATTCCCGAGGGTTTGGAGGGACCGTGAAATGCATCTCCTGCAACAAGATGATGCATCGCTTATAAAAGATGAGGCCATTACTCAATATTCTTGGGCACAAATCAATTTAAACACTTCCCGTAGAGTGCTATCTTAGCGACGCATTGTAAACAAAGACGGGGGACGTTCGCAAATTTTGCAGCTGAGGGCGGATGATCTGAAAATTTATTTAATAATTCTACGGATAGCCATTTGAAATGGAAAGGCAGGCTTCTTACTTATTTAATTTAGTGATTTTCTATTTAATTTTTGAGGTGCTTTTATATTAACATCATTTCAAATAATATTACTATATGCGTACAAATAAGCTCCGTTCTGAAGTCTATTTTACGTATGTACTGAATAATTAATATTTACAATTCATCACTTAATTGTTTCAATTTACAATAAATTACTTAATTTTTACAAGTACCATAATTTACTTAATTGTTACAATCACAATAATTTACTTAATTGTAACAAATAAACAAACAAAAATTGTTACTAAATTCTAACAAACAAAATTACAAATTATAATTTTTTCATTGACTCAGTGAATGTCACAGAGTTAAAATGCATTGTCTTCAAAAGTCGATTTCGAAATTGATAAAATTACTTTTAAAATACGAATGAAAATATAAAATAACCAGATTGCCTTATGTCTAGAAAATAAACAATTCACCACATTCAGAAACTGATACTATTTTGTGATTAGCAATCAGGTATGATTATAATTTCGAATGGATCTAATATTTTTACTACATCATCTTATTTTAATATTACGAATTCGAAATGATAGATAATAAGCATTAAATGTTAATAAAAATAGATTCTATGAAAATTCTTTGTTGCTTCCGTAGAAGAATCATTCGTATTATGTTAACCCGGTCATAATAAATTGGATTTAAAATTTAAAAAGGATGATATTTACGTTTATATACTATTTGTAAATTGCACCATGCGAAACACAAGAAAAAAAATCGTTCAAAACACTGTGCTGTGAAATCTAGAGCAATCAAATTCGGCACTTAGTGGCTTCTTGGATAGTAGGCGCTCACTAAAAGAGAACGTTTCAAAATTAAAATTAAATCGTAATTTTAAAATGAATCCAAATTTTACCGATGTTTTTCACTGATGAGCATATTAACGCATAAAACCTATTTTTGCATTATTTTTAAATTTAAAAATAAGCTCTTCACTTATGCTGATTCCTTACAAATGTTAATAATTTTAATAAGTTTATAAAAAATTTTGCAACAATGCTTTTCTTTGTTTTAATTACTAAATTTTCATATACGTAAGTTCTGACCATATTAATACTTTACTACTTCGTTATGAGCCGTTTATTATGCCACCGCTCTATCATTAAGAGAAAATCTTAAAAACAAAATAAAAATAGGCAAACCAAATCTAAAGCATTAACAAGCTAAGATATTTCCGAACACAAGCTCAAATCTCCTTTCAATTACTTTTTTGCTAGAAAATATAACATTAATGCATTTTTAAAACCTCATTCAGGCTCCTCCAGTATTTAAATACCAGTGATTTTTATTTCTAGTTTTGATTATATATTAAAGTATAACTGCATAAAAAATTTCTGCTTCAAAATTTTATATAATGGAAATAAGAAGACTACTTCAGCTCTGGAGTTGATAATAAGAAAAATTGTTTCATGACATGTTAGAATTATTTTCTTACTTTTGCACTTATGATTTAATAATAAATGATATAACTCAATTTTCAACATCAACATTATCATTTATATTTTATGATCTTATTAATGTGACAATAGAATCTTTTTACTGAAAAAAGGAAGTTAAGTTGTAATTAAGTTGTTCATTCATTTTTGAGGAGTTTGAATATAATGATTAGAATGGAACATACAAAGAACCATAAAATAACGTGGGGTTATTTAGAACTCTTTTACAAAAAAATTCTGCTCATCCGAATGTAACCAAATTTGGTGTACATATTATTTCGACCCTGGAATCTCGTTTTATAGAAAAGAAAAAAAAAGCCCAACTTTCGTCATCAACTGCAATAGGGCTCTATATATAAAGTTGGGCTAACAAATTAACTGAAATAATAGTTATGATCATTTAACTAACACAACAATAACTAGCAAATTTATTTAACACTGCAATAATTAGCATATGGTACATATAGAAATCCTTATGTATTTCAATAGATATCCTATAATTACCAAAAATTTTTGTAAATATAAGTCCTTTTTTATTTTTCAACATATTCAGATTTATAGCGATTAGTTTCTGAATCAAAGGTATAAATCCTTATATTTAATAATTTCATATTTTAAAGATAATGAATTATTTTTAATTTTTCACACATAAAAATATGAAATGAATCAAATGAAATTTTCAATCAATAAGTTTCTTTCGTTTTACATTATTTAAATAATATTTGTTTCATCTCATATATATTAATCTCATCTATGAGTACTACATGTTTAACGATAAGAAAAAAGTTTTGAAAGGACTCATTATTCAACATACAATAAGATGGGATTGATTTGTTTATTTCAATTCTTAAAAATCGATACATTAGTAAAATCCTTTAAAAGACCAATTCAAAAGATGACATATACAAATTAGTGGCTTAAATCATAAATCAACAGAGGAATAATTAACACCGACAGTGACATTAACAAATTATTTTCTAACTTCTGTACAACTATTAAGTTGTCATCTCTATCATAAATTTCAACTACAACTCGTATTCATCCTTTTATCAGTGCGCTAGAATGTACGTTCCAACATTTTGACCAAACGATGAACATAATATAAATAATTTTTCATGTAATGTCATATCAGGCTAATTTTGTTCAAAAGAAAAATAGCTCCCCGTTATTTCAAAGTCTTCATACATCCAGCGTTTTCACATATAGCATTCACCACACGACATTCCAACATCTTGATTGTTTTAACAGATTACGTCCTGTGTAATTAATGCTCTGTTATTAACCTTATCTCTTTTATTCAACTTAAACTGAATACAAATTTGTAGAAAAAGGATTCTCAAAGTCTAAGAAGAACTAACAACTGCTAGATTCCTGGATTTGTTTAATTTTCAGAGCATGTCTGGATAAGATTATAAATATTTTAATTTCATTTTGGTTGGATAGCTCTTGTAGGTTTCATATTTTACTCTAATACCATCGGAAAAATTATAAAAGATACAAAAATAATCGTGTAGAAAACTTTAATTTGCAGATTTAGGTAATAATATAATTTTTTTAAAAATGAATTTTATGCACCTGCAGATATTTTCAGCTTTATTTAAAACAAAACAATTTTAATTTCTTATTTTTAAAAAGGATGTACCATTTTAATCATAAATCCAAGTTGGACGAAAGTAGGTGGGAAGATATAGGATTTCAGTACTAATTAGCAAACACTAAGAAAAAATTTGTGAGTTGCATTGTAGTCGAATTTAAAAAGAATTTTTTTATTAACTGATTTAATTCTTTTCTTTTTTTAACTCATAAGAATCCATAATTATTTCATATTAGGCGTAGGTATTCGACATGCTACTTAAATATACTGAATAAAACGTTTTCGTAGAGAATTTTTAAATCTCAATTTATTTTGATGCAGTGCAGCAAAATATTGTCCACTTAATAAAAGAGCAATAGAAATATTTTTAAAAAAAAAAACTACACGTTTTCACAATTTTTATTATTAAAATTTCAAGAATCCTATTATATTATAATTCAGAACCAATTTAAAGAATATATTTTTTCAAACTTTTTTCCTTTATTATTCTTTTATCGAACAGAAAACTATTATAGACTTAACAACCTACATTGATATCAAATAATATAAATAAATAATAAAAAAATTATTTAAAATAAACTCATTCATTTGGAACAATTATATATAAGTAAATTTTATGTATATGCAACCATAATGTGGTTGCATATACATAAAATTTTAATAACAAAAAATTTTATGTATATGCCTCATCATTTTATTAACTTTTTGTAAAATTAACTTATTTCAGGTTTGTACTAATAGATTTTGTAAATGATTTTTTAATATATTTTTAATGCTCTAGATTTGTACATCTGTAATATTTATAGATTTTGTATGGTTGTGGTGTGTTCTCAGTTCAATACAAAATTTTAATATTTTCGGAAAATCAGTATAAAATAATCAATGGCAAAAATCACTCGGTAATGAATTTGAGAAAGACTGATTTTAAGATTCTGTAATATTTATTATTTCATTATGTATATACTAAATACTATAATGTATAAAATGATAAAAATTAAAAATAAATATTTTTTATATCAAAAGGCAAAAAACACATTTAAAAAAAAATCAAGCATATAAGAGTGTCAATGAAGTCGTAAAAATAAGAAGCTCTGAAAATAATTCGATAAAGAAACTAAACCATAATGAATATAATTAAGAATAAAATTCTTATAACAATTGAAATTCTACTTTGATACACGTGTCTCTATCAGTGCTTCTTACTTTAATTATTTTATACTTTAATTATGTCCACATTTAGGAGTAAAATAAAATAATTATAAATTTCAAAAAAGTTTATTTTTAATTTGTTACATTTTTATAATTTCTCATGAATATCTGTGGATTGCATAGCTTCTATTTTTCAAAATTCGTTGATCTTTTCATTTAGATCTTGTTAGGAAAATATCATACAAAGAAAAGATATAATAACTTTGTTTTTCTTGTATCTTGTTTAATTATTTTTATTTTTATTAAATTATTTCATTGACAATGATTTCTGTAATTATTTTTGACAGATGATATAAAAATCACTCTTATAAATAAACAATATTTAAAAGTAATACAAATTATTAATATTTTCACAACTTGCACATTAAAAAAGTCCTTTTATTAGTAATTTTTGATAAACAATATATTTTTTTTGTTCGCATCACGACTCTTATAAATATACTGTTTTTCGCATTTATTAATGTAAAATTTATATATTTTATTAAATGGGAAAAGCATACGATGGCTTTTAGTACTTTAAGACATATTTTGGCATCAACATTAATTGTCAGACAATAAATTGTAAAATAATATTTGAAATCTAATTTCAATATTTTTTTCATAAACAATATATGACCTCTCTTTATCAAGGTTTCAATAATTAATTTTAAGATCTTTAAACTTTTTTTGATGCCTTGAAATTTATTATTAAACTATTACATGCCTCAATATTATTTGAATTTGTAATGTTCAAATTGTTGTTGCTGGTTTTTACATTTGAAGTAATTATAAGACTACCAGTGATTTATAAATATCATTTGTAGATAGATTGATTTCTATATAATTGTTTCTAATTATAATAATTTATTTTAAAATTTAACTTGATAAACTTATATTTAACAATTTTTTTAATTATTATTTCCAAATTAATTTCATTATTTCATTAAAGTATTCAGGTACGTTCTATTGTCAGTTTAAAAATTATGATTTAAAATGGTTATTTCATTGAGCATAAAATAATAAATGGAATTCTAATTCAAAATCGGATTCTCCATTCCTCTCTTATTTTAAAATATGCATGCTTTTCAATCTACTCGCAAAGTAACTTTTAGCAGATGGATTCCAATAAATTCGTATTTTGCAGTCTAATAAAAAAACAAAGATAAATTTTACATTCACCTTGTTAATTGATACGATACAAACTTGCATTTCATAT
>JAPMOR010044050.1:133138-154349 GCA_026543865.1 Argiope aurantia
GGCAAATTATAAATTGAAAATTGAAATCAGAAAATAAAAATTAGAAATAGAAATTATAAACGAAACTAACCAATTAGATTTTCAAAATCGAAAATTGAAATTAGAAAATAAAAATTAGAAACAGAAATCAGAAACAAAAGTGGAAAATTAGCAATTCAAAATTGGAAATTGAAATTTGAAAATAAAAATTAGAAATAGAAATTAGAAGCGTAACTAAAAAATTAGAAATTCAAAAATTGAAAATTGAGATTCGAAATTAAATTAAAAAAGGAAGGATGTCCCAAAATGTAATTTTGTAAAACCATCTTTTACAATATATTCATTGAGAACGAAGAAAAACAAAGTAAAACTTTATATACTATCAGCTTACGTAATTTAATATTAATTGATGCTAATAAGGAATACTTCATGAGGAATGAAACGAAGAGGAAGAAGGAAGAAAAAGGACATGATCGATACTTGCTCCGAATGAGTTGTAAAGGAGGACCGTCAATAAAATATTAAACTCCCACACCCAGCTTCACTCTTGGCAGAGTAATTTCTTCGTTGTCATGTTCAGAACTGCAAAGAAATTATCAAATTACAGCTGAATCCATCTCTTGGCCGCGACGTCTTTGCAGTAGCAGGAGCGAAAGGTGCAGCTCTCACCACAGTAACCAGCACCTACTTGATTAAGATGAATAATGCCGAGTAATTGCTATTCTCTGCGGGGTGTCTACAGTTTAATATTCCGTACTCGTGCTCGCAGTTCTGAAGAAAGCACATGAGCCGAAACTTAACGGATCTGTCTTGATTTGCATTGCATTGTATGAGAGAGATTGCACTTTCGATAGACTGATGAATAATTATGAACGTTTGGTTGACAGAGCATATTCGGAGTTATAATTGAATCAGTTTGCTGTACCATGTTTATTATTTGTTTATTATTCACGCATGGTTGGGGCTGGCAATGAAGTAAAGTAAATTCGCTCATTTTGGAGAGGCGTTCTACATTTTGTAATGATATCATCGAGAGTATAATGGATTAATGGAGTTTATATTAATAGAGATATGGCTATAAACATATTAGCCAATGATGAAAAATAATTAAAAAGTAACAAAATGATTGACGCTGTGTAGCAAAATCTAGAGTATCGACTCATAGGTAATCTACAGAATGTGAATTTGTATTTATTTTTTTAAATAATTGGACTGGATTTTATCGAACTATTCGAAACGACTGCATCCTGTTGAAAAAAAGATTAAAGGACATTCTAAATTCTAGTCTGAATGATAATGCATCATGCTTGATTCATCTAAACCATTTGCACTCGGATGTCCCCTTCCAGGCTTCATTCAAGACAGCGAATCATTTTAACAATTTATTTTTTGATTTCAATTTTATTTTTAAAATTACCTACAGAGTAGTAAGAAGATGTAGATCAATTTTTAGGGGAAATTCAACTTAAAGCAATTATATTTTTCAATTCCTACTATTAGTTCACACTCTCCCTATATATCTCTATATATCTCCTGTATTAATAATTGTGCATCCAATTATTTGTCTGTGTTCAAACAGTTAATATCATTTTAAATTTTTGCTCTTAATAATACCATTCCGAAAATATGCATAAAAAAAATATTATTTGCAGCAATGTATAAACCTAGTAGATAGAAAAGAAAGTCTTTCAAAATATGCCTAAAAATAATTTAAAACTTCATTGAGATTAGAGGAAATGATATTGAAAGAAAGAAATAAAACTGGCATCACAGAAGAGCTTATTCTTAATTTTTGAAGCAGTATAAAAATGGATTCTTGAATAATTTGCTCCGAAATTATTAAGAAGAAACGCAAAAATTTTAATTGAATTTTTAATTAAAATTCTGAAAAATGCTGTCTCAATGAGTACTTAATTTCCCAGAAGAAATTGCGCGTTAGAGTTCCAAGTGTATTATTATATTATATATCGTCAATTACTATTATATTTATAAGCATTATTCTGTTAAAAAATCTATAGTTCATTGAGCTTCGATTATTGCTATATTTTTAAACAATATTCTGTTAAAAAATCTACGCTCTATAAAGTTTCGGTTATTATTATAAAAATCATCTTGTTAAAAAAAACATTTAAGCTCTTGAAGACTCGATTATTATTACATTTATAAACATTATTCTGCTAAAAATATTGATGTTCCCTGCTATAAGTTTGATTACTGTTATATTTATTTTAGTGTCAAATGATAGTTTTTATTTCTTATTGAGCTATCAGGAAGAGTGAGCTAAATATCTTGCAATCTTCATTACAATGGGATAATAAAATTCATTAATTAAAATTAATCATTTAAATTTTATTAATATTCATAAGAAATTTACAAGTTTAATTATTTAAGTCATATATTAATTAATACATTTTAGATTCATAATTGATTTATGATGATCACACATTTGTTTTCGATCAGTGATATTGGATTTAACAATAGTGGGCTTGGCACACATACTTGGAATATTAAATACTTACCTCGACACATAGGAAAAGAAAAAGAAGAAAAAAAATCTAGTGTACAGTGATAAGTGCAAATCCGCAGTTTGTGATCGATGGCGATTATACTAACTTCTAATATTGTTTTCAAAACAATTTTTACATTATGGATTCCTAATTAAAAAATCCATCTCTTTTTCTTAACAGTACTGTGCTTTTATCAAAGGTAGAACTGCAAAAAAAGTAGGGGCAAACTAAAAGCATTTATTTGTAGATGAAGTTTTTAGTATAGCTTAATATATGTATTTAATATTAATTAATTCAAATAATTAATTGCCGTGAAATTGGCTAAGCAGCTTTCAAGGCTAAGTTATTAGTGATGAAGACTCAAGTGAAATTTATCTAAAAGCAAGTATGTCAGTTCCTTTTTTAATATTTTTTTCAGAAATAAAATTGGAAACTTTTTTCTAAACCCTTAAATAATTATAATATTAAGGTTTTTTTCGGATTTCTATATTTCTCATGAACAGAAATCGTTTAAACATTTGTTTGAAAATCACATTTTGTAAGTTTTCTCTAGTAGTAGTTAGTAGAAGGTTTTGTCATCATATCGGAAATGAATATGCGCTTTAGGAACGCTAGATGAATTTGTGAATAAGTATTCTTTTTTATTTATTTTATTTTGTTGTAAATGTTTCAAATTTCATTTCTATAAAAGGGAGAGAACTTTAAACAAAATAATCACGGAATTCTAATAAATAATTTGCATTTAGATTTGAATATTTAAATAAGATAAGCTCCAGACCATCTGCGCAGTAAATTTGAAACAGATGCGAGCTATGAATCATCAAATGAGTTATTTACAGAAAGATGTTCCATGAAGTGCGTCATTAAAATTTCAAGTCAAGGTCTGGAATGAAAATTGTGAAGATTTTCTTTATATTTTACATTTTTGTATTTTTTTTTTCTTTGACCTTTTCTGGTTTAGGTGATGAAGTGAACATGACTTTGAAGCAAATGAGAGTATAAGGGAATCCTACAATTACGGGATTTGAGAAGTTTTTATTGCATCAGCAGACCGAAACCAACCTAAGGATTAGTCAATACAGTAAGTAGAATGCTATGAAAGCCACATCATAATTAAATGATGTCATAGATATACATAGTATACATCACAGGATTCTAGAAAGAACAGTATGAATTAAAAAAATAAATTCGTTTTAGATGTAGAATTTTACTATGCTAGTTATCTATGTAATTTGCATGCGCGATAATTTGTAATAGTCCGATTCAATACAATTCATGTTTTGCAATCTTATAAAATATTAAGGGTAAATTAAAAAAAAATACATTCCATTTTAGTTTAACAGCCTAATATGTCAATAATTTTGTCGAGAAAGCCGGTGGTTAGTATTTAATACTTCTCTTATTCTTAATACTTTCTTACGGAAATATCTGTTTTATAATTTATTAAAGCTTATGAATTTCCATACTTCAACAAATTCCATAATATATTTAGGACTGTCCAATAAACATTGAAGTACTTGTATATAAATTATCTGATTTTATATCATGGTTCTCTACATATCAATGATGCTTTATGATCCAGATTTTTGCAGATGACATTTTGCTGATCTGTCATAGATTTTGAGATTCTAACATCCAAGATTTCCCAACTGTCTGTTTTTATATCGTGGTGATCTAAGAGCAGTGATGCTCAGTATCAATCAGTGAGGCTCTATGTTTTTGCAGATGACATTTTGTTCATCTGTCATAGATTTTGCGATTCTAGTCTGCATGATTTCCCAACTGTCAGTTTTAATATCATGGTGATCTAAAGACCAACGATGCTCAATATCAATAAGTGTTGCTCTACATTTTTACAAACGACACTTTTTTCATCTATCATAGATTTTGGGACTTTAGCTTCCATGATTTTTCAGTGGGAAGTCTTGAATGAGTGCGTAATTATTTCACGGATGATTGACATTTCTTCCAAAAATCTAGCTTTGTTCGCTCCAACATGATTTTGCTGCATAAAAATAGGCGAGTACATACTGTGTTTGATATTGATTATATTGTATAATTTGCTTGTGTATATCAACTATATACTTCAAAGATATCGAATTGTTCTTTAAATAAAAAGTATTTAATTAATATTTTTTTAATTTACAAGAAATAGTCTTATTGAAAAAACATCCCTTTTTATGCTTCTTTTTTACAATCGAAGTGATTTCTAATGGATGAAATAATAAATTTTAAAAAAGAAAGGCAACAATTTTAAGTGTTTTTATACGCTCCTAAAGGATTAATCTCCATAAAAAAATTTAAATCAAGTTATTTAATCCAAATTTTCCAGCATTATCCGTTATTTTAGTATTTAACGTTCCATTGATGGCAATGAAATAACTTACATTTCGTAAGGTATATATGAGATTGTAGCGCACTTATATAATAGATTCAGATTACTTCAAGTTAATCACTTCCTTTAATTTTTATTTTAAAAAATGATTTTACAGATATTTTTCCAATTTTTGTGCAGAAAACTTCTGAAATAGACTAATTACAAATTTGCAGGAAGTTGAATAAAACCAAATATTACAAGTAATTTTTTCATCCATGTCTGCAGCAGACACAAAAATCAATTCTGAGAAGGGTGAAATTTATTTCTACATATTTTTAAGACTGACAAGACAATAAACTAATTAATAAATATCAAATTATTAATGGCATGGGAGAAAAATAATGATATTCAACTTTTTCAATTTTCTGTGAGCAAGGCAGGTTACCGGAACCTGAAGCCGAAAATCAGTTTCTCACGCTTTCCGCTGCAGCACCACGATAAGACAAAATCCAATTAATCTTCAACTTGTTGCACAACGCACCAACCCATCAATAAACAAAAACAATTCATAACTCTCCTCGTATTGATCGTTAACACCACACAACTGGTCCGTCGAGTTTCCGATAACTGATTGGAGCCCAATTTCAGCGGGTGGCCTCAATTAAGAAAAGTGCTGATTAGTTCTTGCTGTCTTTGGAGAGAAAGTTTGGCGTCTTTTGGCGGGAACTGGGAACTTCCCTTAATCCTTTTGTGGGGAAGGTGAGCTTTGATAAATGAACTGGAAAAGCTGTCGCCGGCCGAAAATCCCTCCTCTTTGCTCTTTCATATTCAAATGAAGCACTATTCCTCATGATTCTTTCTGCTATGAACAGTTTTCGAAGAGTGCTTTGAGGGCCTGAAATGACGTGTGAGATACGATTGGTGATACTGAACTGAAATTAACTTATCTGCTTGTTTTCGATATCTTTAAAATGCTTTGGTTTCTGAGGTTTCTGTAAATTATAAAAATTGTTACTTACAACTGAGCTTGTTCCAAGACGCTTTATGATTTTAGAACAGCAAAACATGTTTAATATAAGAGAACAGCACTTTTAAAAACGTATTTTCCTGCGAAACAAGACTGTCATAATTAATGTATACTTACTTATTTCAATTGTTAAGACCTAGGATAGGCTCCCAAAACTTTCTCGTACATTTTCCAGTTAAGATATTTTCGCTTCTCGCCGCATAAAATTGTGTATTTTGTGTAAAATAACAAATTTCTTGCACAGCATTAGCGAACAATAGTTAAGTATAACTATTTAGCATGGACCGAACGTTTATAATGAATCTATCGTGCTAATATACATTTTGCACGCTCTTTTTTTTTTCCTATTGAATGAAACCAACATTCGACATGGAAGTAACATATCGAATTGCATTGATTTAAATCATTTTGTTTGTGAGTTACTATGTTCACATATGTACGAAATTACAGACAGACAAATGGTTAATCATTTGACATATTTGGTAGAAAGTATTATGTTTTAGATGTTAAATTTGAATAACAATTTTTATTTACTAAGCACTTTTTATTTTGGAGTTACCGAGTTCACTTATAATCAAACAATCAGTCAGTTTTCTTTTAAATGGAATTCACTTAAAATTTGATAGAAATCTACAAACTTATTCGTAATATCCATATATAAAAATTCTCTTTTCTAGCCCAAGCATTTTTGAGTTATTATTTTCACCTACAGACATAAAGCCAAAAATGAGTTTTTCGAATTTTGGAACGTCTAAAACGTGGAGATTCTCTAAAATTTTGAGTTCGAATTTTTTGATGATTAGAATATTTACTCATACTTCACATATGAGAAAGTAAAAAGTACTGGAGAAATCTTGACATTGTTTTATATACACTCTTTTAAACCATAATAAATCAAATTCAAAATAAAAAATTAGTTCACACAACTAGGTGCAAAAAATTATATTAAAAATTGAATTTGGACAATAAAACAGACATAAAAATGAAAAATAAAATTAAGTAATAATTAAAAAATAGTTTTAAATAGTATTTTTTTTAACATTTCTATATTTTTTTTCTTTTGCAACAGTTATGTGAATATGAATACTGCAAATTTTTGTTAATTTCATCTAAATATTTACATCTTTTATGTGTAAATCATGTTAGCAAAATTTCAAACTCATTAAATATCGATTATTTAATGAATTATCGATAAGGAGTCTAAGGATTACACCACACATTAAACAGACAGAGAGGAAATGCATTCTTCCGCAGAACGTGCTATTTTTAGAATTATATAGTACAGCATGTCTAAAGATAACATGTTGACTATAGTTTTCAAAGAAAGTTATGAGGTAAAAGAAGCAAAGCTTAAAATCTTATCTCTGAATTATTCAGAAAGCACAGGAAATCCAAAAATTCACTTAAACGTAAAAAAATGAAGTGAACCTATTTAAACTTTGTCTTTATGTTGATATGGTTATTGAATTTTGATTCATCATATAAAATGTTTCTTTGTTTAGTTTTCATATTTATTCTGCAGTCAAAATTCAGACTGCAATACCACTTTTGTACTATTAACGAAATTGCATATATACATAAGACAATTGCATATATACATAATTATATCTACATTTCTTTTTCCTATTTTGTACACAAAATATTGTAACTGTCAAAAAATTTGAATTCGAGATTTTGATGAATTTTCGTATTTTATACCTCTTTGAATATAAAAAAATTCATCTTCGGAATTACATAGGCCGATCTACAAATGCATCGAGTAAGATGGATAAAATTTTATATTTAAACACTAAATCTGTAGATTTTTTTATCAAATTTCAAGCAAATTCTGTGTATTTAGTAACTCGAATAAAAATGAAAATGATCATTTCAAAATGTAGTCAGCTAGATTGATGAAATTTAGTATACAAATTTTGTATCTAAAGTGTAGATCCATATTATATTTTCACCGAATTTTCCGGGGTAGTATTCAGTATTCATGCAATATTATTAACAATTCCAGCACCTAAAGCGCAATTTCTTCTCAAATTTTGTCTAAAAACCCTCAAAAGGTTAACCGTCTGTAGGTCTATACTTTCATATGCATGTAAACGTTAGAACTTTATTTAAATAAATGATTTTTCGTATGTGATCTCATTATTAAAAATGTGTTCTGTGTCAAATTTTGTTTCCAATCAATTTTGCCTATTTCTTATTCTAAAATACATATATCGGTTTTCTCTTCTTCCTGTGCATTGAAACCCAAAATATTCATGTATGAGATTCTGAAATAAAAATGACATTGATGGCTTTGCTCAATATACACACTTTTTGGGGGAGGAAGGCAGGTTACATCTTTATTAAAGAGCGTAGGGAGAAATTTCGAACGGATCATTTCCGTTGTTTTCTTTATTTTTCTCATAGATTCTATGAAAGTATTTCTGAAAGGAAATTCACAAACAGAGAATAACAGATTCGGCTTAAAAGTTTGATTTGAAAGGAAGTGCACGGACAGATACTTGATGAATGTCCTTTAAATTGTTTGTTGCTGTAATGAAAGCTTATGTTCTTCAGAATTGTTTGTTGTTTCTCTTCTCGTCACAAATTGATGGTGTTATTAATATATGTGCGTTTATAAAAAAATTATTAGAATTAAAAAAAATCCTGTTGCCTTAAAATTTTACTCCAACCAACATGAATAATTACTACAATCAGGAAAGGACGTATCGCAGACCAATTTGTAATCTATTAAGAAAAATATATTTTGAAAATGTCATTAAAATGTATGAGATCTAAGAGTCTGCATGAGGTCTTAAGAATGAGGAGGTGGACATACCAAAGAGATAGAAATTTCGCGAGCAAGATGAATCATATCAGTACTACGTGCGTGGGAGATCCGACCACCTAGAATAAATATTACACGATCCTTTTATGTAGTTTTTAGAAAAGTTTTATGCAGTTTTAGAAAAGTAAAGTAATTCCATATATTTCGTAAGAAGATCTGCTCCTGAAAGAATGGCATTTTGAAATACTTCCAGAAAAAGCTCCATTCATCAGGAATCATTCCTAGGAAAAATGATCACTCTTGATGCAAAGTTACCAAAAGTTGACAAGCAGGTCACGAAATCATTTTAATATCGTCTAAAGCAATAATTGAAGCATATAGTGGGCGATATTGGGAACAATTTAATTTTAGAAAATCGCGATTTCCACCTTCAGATTGGAAATTAATTATTACGATGCATCAGTATCTCCTTTCTCAAATGATATGACTTTATTACTTGAATTTTATTGATTATATTAAAAATACTGACACGTGATTATTAATTCATTGTACAAGAAAAACAGCAAACATTTCTAAAAAAAAAATACGGAATTACTTGACTTTTGCAAATAATTATTGAAAGGATATGTTTCGTAGTTTTGGTAATGGTTACCAGGTCCTATTACTAATCAAGAAGGAACCGTTACTTTGGGTAATAGGCTTTCACTAAGAAAAAAATTAAATAAAAATTAATTAATTTTAATAAAAAGTCAATCTTTTTTTCTTCTATTCAATAGTTTTGAAATACACTAGAACACAAAAATGATTTTTATTTTATTGTAAAATTTTAAAAATACTCTTTACAGTAGCAGCGTTTTTTTATTTTTCTCATAAATGGCCTAATAGGTGACGGCATAAAATGCTTTTTTTTTGTATGTGCATATAATGACTTCTATACAAATGTAAGCAAACTTCAGAAAAATAAAATAAAAATCTATTAATCAAGATTAATACATTATAAAGTACGTGATGTTTCGGACTAGAGGTACAGATCCTTATATTTTATTATTTATTTATTTTTATAATTTTTGAGTTGGAAAAGAGTTAAAGGAATTTAGTATAGTCTAAGTGATCTGACATAAATAGGAAATGCTTAAGCCATATTATAAAGAAAGAGAAAGGGGGATAATCTTTTACGCAAGATACATTCTACATTTTGCCAAATTATATCCTTCATAGCTTAAGAGGAAGAGAAGTTATATAACCTACCAAATGATTACCTAGACTGACCTCAAAGAAACAAAAAAGTGAAACAAAATTGAAGTAATTCATTTAATATGGATCATTTTTGGGTAGATATGTTTGTAGAACTAGGCCATTTCCTTCGTAGATCTATGTTTTCTACCTGCTCAACCAATGCATTTGATGAAAAGCATCACAACTACACTTCCTTTTATTCAATATATTTCAAGACAACTTAAATAACATTTAGTTTATTTTTATGATTCATTTCAAAATCATTAATCTAAACTATTTGTTCTTCAAAGCTGATCCATATAATTCCTTTTAAATCTGATTATTTTATCATCAGTCATTTAAAAAAAAACTCATGTCTTGCCGCGAACCTGGGGTAAACGGATTTTTTTCTTGGGATACAATGACAGTCTTGCTAAAAGTTTATTATATATTTTGAAATATTCATCAATAAATATTGTTAAGCATGGTTTCTAAAATAGTGTTTAATTTAAGTGTTGTTGAGCTTAGAGCTCTAGATTATAATGGATGCTCATCAAAATCAGTATTTTTAAAAATAAAAATTTGAACAAAATGTTTCCTTCCAAGTTGTGCAGCCTTCGAAACATTCAATTTCTGATGGATGGTCGAAATAGATCTCAGGAAACGCAGTAACTACAGAGTACTTTAATGGAAAATTTCAGCTCATATTATGACACTCAATAAACAAATTTCATTTACTTTGAAACAATTATTATTTTTTTCTTTTTCTTCTTTTTTGCATCTCGATACTCTAACTTTTACAACTTTAAATGATCTTACTGCGCTTTATGTGTGTACGGAGTTTAAATTTGATGAAGTTGCGAATTAGAAATTAAAGATCAATTCACCAGATTGTTATAAATATAGAAACAAAGTCTAATAATTTTAAAGCAAACAGAATGATCTTTTTAATTATTTTTTCTTTCTCTTCCATATTTTTATTGTTAATGAAAAACACACACATAAACACAAACCATATATTCTGTTTTTTCTGTTGGAACTAGCGTATCTTCCAAACGTGAGATTGTGAGAATTTATCTGTAGATACATACAAATTACAGTATGATTTGAAACAATTAGTTCTTTATATTGAGCAAAAGAAAATCTCACAAAATAAGAAACAAATCCATATAAAGGCCGTATAGAAAATAGAAAACACTAGATACAAGATGACGAACTCTTCAACTTACTCCGGCCATCTTACCTCAGTTGCAAAGGTTAAAAAACTTTTATTTCTTGCTAGAATTAACAAGAATAATATATAAGAAGTGATTATAATTTCTAAGGTAGTCCTGTATAAAAAGAATTACCAAATATATTTCCTGCTAGTCAATGAGATCTCATCTTGCAGATTTTGAAAATTATAACAGATTCATCAAAATATAGGAACGAACTACAAAATGGCGGTAGTGACTTCCCTATGCGAATTTTTAATATCTAGCAATGTGCAGCATAGCGGTATGCGTAAGATGGTGAAATTTAAGTAATATGAGTACAAACTAAGTCATTCTTCCTTTTTCCCCGTTTCTCAACTTACTCTTATCTTCCCAGTAATAAATTCTTAACCAGTTATTCAAGTTGTAGGCTCTGTTTAAGTTTTATTTTGCAAAATATCTTTAAATGGAGAGAAAGGAGTTGAGGGATATTTCATGACATACCTATGAGCCATAAACATTCATACGAAACAAAAAATTTTGAAATCAGTATAATGGTTGCAGTTAAAGAATTCTGAAGAAGTTCCTCCCTCGTGCAGAATGTAAAGTAATAAGAGTGACTGCAAAGTGTATGTACAATCTTGGCATCAATAAAATAAATAAAATTAAACGAGATAATTTTACAATCAAATCAATTTTTTATATAAAGATAAATGGTTGTTTGTATAATTTTTAAACACATCTATAGTTTTGGCTCAACCTTGGGAAAATTTGGCCCACATGTATTACCGAAAAAAGAAGATGGTCATTATATTTTAGCTCAGATTATATTTAATTGTTTTGTTCAAAATTTCATTAAAATACAGTTTGATTAAAAAATCAACCAGATATTTTTTTTTTCTTTTCAGAAATACCCCCCCCCCCTCTGCAAAATATTATTTCATTAAAAGGAATTTTACAGAAAGTGAAAATTAAAAAAAAAACAACTTTTTAATGGCATCAATTTTATTTTAGTAATTTTTTTTCTAGTTACATAGTGAGTGCGTTGCGATTTTCTCCTGAACAGCCCAGTTTTTAAATACAATATTTTTAATCTGCACAAACACAGCTACACTACAAAATTTACAAAAAAAAAAAAAAAAAAAAAAAAAGACAAGTAAGTTAAAGTAAACAGTATGATGGAGGGATTCCACCGTTTTCCTACCGAAAGCATTCGGTGTTAGCGCAAGAGTTGCGCATAGAAAAAAACCCGACCTCAGGTTGCATGTCTCCCGTTCAACTGCTTGTCTGTAAACGCCACAAAGGGGGCCTCTCTACTAAAGGGGGAAAAATAAGTGCTACAGTTATAATAATTTTAAAAAAATGCAATTTGTAAATTATCTGCAATGTGTTTTTGTTGTTAGAATGAAAATCTTTAGACAGCTTATATCAAGATTTAAACTAACGGAAGTGATGCCCTCGAAATTTTCCCACATATTCTTTAATAAATATACTATACCACCTCCCATCGCATAAGAATTATGTACCATGGTCAAGGTTATAAATGTCCCTACTTCTCAGATTCTTTATTTAAAAGTGATTATGATAGTGCTTCTAATTTAGTGAAAAAATTATAATATGCCTTTTGACATCTTTTAAACCGATTGACACAACTGCAATTTTAGCAATAAAATCACATATCAAATCTTATTTACCTATCAATGAGTTCTTGAACTATCGCATTTACTTACAACGTATAGACAAACAGATAGTTAATCTAGTGACTTATTTGATTCAAATTTGATTCGAATTTACACTTTTGAGGCTAAAATAATGTACCAAATTTCATTTCTCTAACTCATTATTAGCTTCTTTATTGAATAAACGAGATGATTACATTTTTAATTACAAACTTCCTAAAAATGGATTTTGTTCAACATTCGAAAAAAAAAATGTACAAATCTGGTGTAAAGATATATCAAGTTTCAGCTATCTATTCTTAAAGCCTTTTTGTTTTTATTATGTTCACAAACCGTTAGAGAGATTAATTTTTTTTAAATAAAAAAAGCGTTTTTTGATCCAGGAAAGTTTGAAATATGAAGAATAGACACTTCGAGATCATGCTTTTTGACAACTACAATATTTTCTCTTTCTATACCTCAAATACGAGAAACTAAATATCGTTTTCTTTGGACGTAAATTACGAAATAAGATCTTTATTTCGTAGTATATATACTTTTTATATCGAACATTTACAACTTTATAGCAGTTTAGGTTAGTTATGTTGTCCCGTTTTTAAAAAAACACCAGGGCTATTTTGGGACGAACCTCGTAATTTTGAACTGCGGTCAGATGACGAGGACGACACCTGAGCTGGCACCCCCTCACCACACCACATCACACCAGCGTTAGGACGTTTGGCCTAGATTGTTTAACTTACACCAGACCCGCTTACAGACGGTTCTTCGGTTCAGAAGCCGGGACCTTACCACCAGGCCACCGCGGCCCTAAATTCATAGCAGACTAATTTTCTTAATTTCATATTTTGCTGTCTACTCAAATAACAAGGTGAATCTTCAATTAAATGCTTGCCAAAATAATAAAAAAGAAACTAGAAAAGTCAATATTCCAAGGAAACCCGCTGGTCTCTAAAGACGGTTAGCACATTATATTCTCAAAAATATTATCTCAATTTGATTTTGGATTTATTTTTATATTTATTATCATTCGCTATTTTCGGTGCCAAATAATCCTTCATATATCGCGAGTTTTTTTTAAAAAAACATTCACTAAAAATAAAGAAGGAAATTTTAAAAAATCATGAAAACGTGTCATACACTCTTTATTTGAATATAATTTTGTAAAGCCCAGAAGAAAAAAAGAAACTGCAATATCAAGAGAAATCTAATAATTTTTTCCAGATTTCTCTTCTTTTATGTAAAAGGGACTTTTTATAATTTTTTTCCCTCGAGTTTAAATTCAGCTCTGATAATTAATCTCCATTGCTCGAAAGTATTAGCAGACAGTTTTGACTAGCATGATGCAGATAACACGTCCGACCAAAGTTTCCCAAGTTTCATGATTAATTATTCCTGACAAGGGACCGCATATACAAGAAAAGCTCACTTTTTTCTACTGTTTCGATTAAAATTATGTGTTTCTATCGATTGCAAAAGTAGAGTGAACAATCGAACAAAGAAAGAAGCGCTAACACTAAGCCATGTTAATACGTTAAAATATATAATAATTTATAGAAAAAAATTCATACCTTTTGTTTCAGTAAACTACGAAAATATTACTCACTTATTCGATTACTAGAAGAATGAAGAGTTTGAATAAAAAATATAATGCTTAAAAATATCGTTAAAAATTTTTATAATTAGATGAAAAACTCTTCGGAAATGAAATTGCTAATACTGAAGCGTTTACTTCCAAAATTTTGAAGGGGTATTAAATTTTTGAAAAAAAAAACATTCTTAGAAGGTATTTGCGGCTTAAGAAATTACATTGAATTCAGTCAAGGTGCATTAAATTTAAAAGGAAATCCTCCAACATTTTCTTAAAAAATTCTGAATGCGTACTTGAAGTTACGAAGAATTCATAATCTAAATATAAAATTTGAGTGAATTTATGTTAAGCAATATATATTACTACACTAAATCTATCGCTTTATATATATTTTTTTTTCATAATCATACTATATAAAAAGAAAATATTGCATTCAACAAAAAAATTGACGTTGAAATTTTGACGAATCCCCACTTCTCTGAGTCCAAAATATCCATTTTTGGGACACTATCTATAAGAACAATAACTCAAAAGAGCTTTGAGTTAGGCAGGTCAAAATTGATATGTAGTCTTTGATGAAATATAGTGCACAAAATTTCTAGATTCTTATCCAATTTTAAAGAGAAGTTCATCATGATACAAGGAAAGTCAGTCTGATTGGCTCTCCACGTACCGGTAAACATTTAACTAAGAAGCGAAAAGATCTGGATGTATAAAATTTGCTACATAGACTTTACATTTAAAGTGGAAATCTGTATCAATGAACAAAATCGGAAAAGATATTGACCGTCTGTCTGCCTGTATTTACAAATGTATGTAAATGTAATAACTCTAAAATATAAGGATTTAGATAAATAAAATTAAGCGTCTAAATTGTAGATTTTTACCACATTTTAAACTAAATCTATCAAATGGTTGACCTAGTGTCTTCTACATTCTCTTACATATAAAGCACAATAAATATTGCTTATAGCAATTTATTATTGTAAAATATAATTTTCTTTGCCCAGCTGTAACGTCCAGTTTTGTGGTGTACTTTTAAGTATGTTTTCTATAATGTTTTATTAGCAGTTATTGGTTTAGATTCCAGGATTAATCTGTGAATGGTATTTTTGACACTCCAAATTTGGATACAATTTTTAGACGCCAGGCTTACAAAAGATTCTGTCATGGTACACAGATGTTATTCTTGGTCGACCAGGTCTTTTCTTATTAGACCACTTATCGCCATTCTGCAAAATTCTGAAAGTTTTTTTTAAAACATCTCTTTAAAATCTTAGATATATCTTTCAGATGATTACTTTTAAGTTTTAAATGCAAATATATATATATATATATGATTTGATCTTTAGAAATCACTTTATCTTTAGACATTTTGTCGAATTTATAAAAACATAAATTTGTTGGTCGAAAACGTACCAAAAAATTATTCCAAACGAATAAAATTCAGAAAAGAAGACGATAAATCTTGACAATGTTAAAAATAAGGAAGTGTTAATAAATAATCTTCTGCTGAAAAATATTTAATTAATTATATTTCTAAGTAAAGTCAGACTATTAATAATATTTATGGGACAGGCCTTTCTTTTTAAAATTTTGTATAGTTTTTAACCGAGTAAATCAATTAAAAAATTTGCATAGTTACATATTTTATAATGTTTTTTTATAAACCAAACCCGAATCAATCAATTAAAAATATATATCTGAATTATTTCTGAATATTTATACATGAAAAAAATTTTCGCTTCGGATGCCATTTTTATTTCTATCTCTGTTTGTATATTTAGGGCAAAGTGTAGATATAACGTAGTGTAGGTAACGTTTAGATATAAGAGATAATTTCTAAAGAAAAAAAATAGCTAATAATTGGTATCTAAAAAAAAAAAAAAAAAACTTTTTGGTGACACTAGTTTTATTTCCGAAAAGCTATTTTTTTACTGTTAATAATTTTCTTAAATTTAATTTGATATACTATTTGTGACAATGTTTTTACTCTTATGATGAAATTAATTATTTCTCTCATTAAATTAATTAATTTCATTGATTAAATTAAGTAATCATTAATGAATTTAATTGTTTAAATTAATAAATCATTAATTAATTTCATTTATTAAATTAATTAATCGTTACTTAATTTTGTTGGTTAAAGTAATTAATAATTAATTACTTTCCTTGATTACATTAATTAATCATTAATTAATTTCATTTCATTAATTAATTACTTTCTCAAATTTTCAATCTATTGATAATGCTAATGTATTTTAAAAATTGCTTCCAGTAGACAATAAATCCTAAATAAGGTTTTTACTTTTGTATTTGTTTCATAATATATACTTTTTACTTTTCTATTTCAAGACACATTTGTAATTTATAATGAACCGATTCTAATAAATTCATATTTTTTTAGTTTTATTAAGGATTAATATGAAATTTTAAATAAATGTATTTTTTATTCATAGTTTAACAGCCAGAAAGACTAACACATTATCTGTGTACAAGCTACAAGCTCTGTGTTAAAGGCGGCTAATACGGAAGTTATAACATATATATAATGAAGAATTATAAGTATATAGTTACAATTTCTAGGAAAAAGAGAATAAATTCTAAATAAATTTCTATTTATTTTGAAAGCTATTAGCATTAGTTAGAAAAAGCTTTTGAATTACAATATACAGAAAATTATTTATAGAAATTTTTTATTCAATTTTTAATTTGAATTTGAATTTATTATTTTTTTATCCGTTTCTGATTATATTTTGCTTTAATTCCAGTGAAAATATTATGAAGTTTCCCTTTCTAAAGAAGGAATAGCAAAAATTTTTTTAATGTTTTTTTCCCCTTGCATAAGAGAATTCGCAAAAAGTAACAATTTACATTAACACAAAACATTGAATAATATGGGGAATCTCATTAAGAGATACAATAACAGATACGATGATACAACTGATAAACAGAACCCATTATAAAAATATATTCCTCAGTATCTGGACATTAAAGATATCATAATATATCACATATGTAGAAATCCCAAATTAACATATTTTTTTTCGGGTGGCATATGGTACTAATTTAATAAATTTAATTCTAGGATTGGGAATGAAAATGCCCTGCCCAGATTACTCTTCCGCAGAAAAAAAAAGCCAGCAGGGGCGGGTCTTAATCAGCATACTGGCCCAAAATCAGAATCGCGCCGATCCCTCAGTACGGCAGATGTTTGTCATGTGAACCTTCGGATTAACATATGTCACACGCGCTTCAGCCAATCACGGGGGGTGGGGAGGAAAGCCCCCTCAGGGTTCATTCTGTTAATCACGGTTGGGATTACGTAAGTCGACTTTGTGATATGATCCAGAGAGACAGCTGTCAACTTGGCGAAGGGTGGGAGTGTTATAGGATAAAATTCTTAAAAATTAATTAGCCTTGTGCAGTGACTCCTCTTTATAGGAATTACTTGAGGAAAAGGGCTTTTTCCAAATTATTTTAAAAGGGCGTTTTGAGGTTAAAATAAGCGATAAAAGTTTGCGCATTTTCTGGCCTTTATGATCTCTTTGCAGTGCAATTTTTTAAGTGATACTTTATATAATGTATCACCTAAAAAATCTATTTTACTTTATAAATATCTAGATACTATTTAATGTAAAGTCTATGTAAGTAAATTTTTGAGACCGCTGAAAAATAATGTTAGCTCCAATAAGAGTGATATTTCACACAATATATCTCTATTCTTTTAAACTTAAAAAAAATTGAAATCTGCTATCACAAATTTCAAATTATCATGTGAGAACAATTTTATTTGACAATACGAAATTTGAGAGCAAAAATTAAATGTTTAAATCATTGCTCCTTCCATGAAATGCATTGATAAATTGTAATATCAAAAACATTTTGAAAAAAAGGATTGAGCTTCGTACCATGAACATTCTGCAAAGATATTTTTAATAAAACTGCCAGATGGTTTTGATTCAGAAACTAACCTGAAACGTTCAAATCTTCGAATATTTTCTCACATTTATGGTCTCGATTCGAAGAAAATTTCTACAATTTAGAGTTCCTGTAAATCATACTCTTTTTTTTTTTTCTGTCTACTTATTTTGAGGATTTAAAAACCTCAAACCAAAACAACATCATGTACTCACATGATAATAATTATTTTAAAACCGCAGAATGATTCCAAATTAAACGATTATATTAGATACAGAACAGAAAAAAATAATCATTTATTAAAGTTGGACCGTCAATGCTTATCAAATGACCAAGAAGGAGCTGAGTATTATTATCAGCTATTTAAAGTTTTGACGATATACTATGAATACTCAGCAATTACCGAATGTTCAAATGGCAAACATGTTAATCTTCTTTCATTAATCTCCATTGCGAGTGGAAATATCTATGAAATGTTGTTATGAAATCTATGAAATGTTGTTATGAAATCTATGAAATGTTGTTATGTATCTATGTATGTAGCAATGGGCTCACCAATACACTCTGCACATATGAAGCTTGCATAATTATATATAATAAGCTCAAGTAACTATATAATAAATAAATAACTAAAAAGCTGGATCCTGGATCAAAATTTCATCCATTGCTGTCTTATCATTTTAATACCATAGCTTAAATTTTTTTGTTCATAAGGAAGACATACGGATAATACATTTCTATGAGATTTTAATTCATTTTTCTATTTTATATCCCTCTAAAAATTTCTAAGTTTAATCTTAAATTTATTTTTATATAAAATTAATGCAGGTCCTACTGCGGGAAAAAATATTTCCTTCATAAAAGAAGAAGAGGGTGGGGGGACGCAAAAGAAATTATATGAAATAAATAGATTTGGCAGTAAAAACACTATTTAAAGCATTATTGTATGAACGCTGACAGGTTCAATGAAAGCAGACTTTGAACTTTTATGCAAACAGTTGAAATTTGTCATCTACTATTGAATTTTTATTTATTGTTTAAGTATTTAATGAATATAAACTAAAAGAAATAGATTGCATATTCAGAATGATCTGCATAGAGCTCATGCCTCCTGTACCAAAAATATATTCTAGTTATCAAGATTAATATTAAATAGCTTCTGGTTGATTTTATAAGTGTAAATCTATATAGCATGATTTGCTCGAAATATATCTATGCATCAAAAGGATCGACTTCATTCCTTACTCAAATATATATAATAATCATTTGTTTATTTTGTTTTATTTTATATGCAGTATTATAATTGACTTTACGAATTTCAAGCTAGCATATTTGAACTCTTCCAAATAATTATATTTTTTATATTCCTCTTTAAAAATATTAAGTCATGTTTTCAAAAGTTTATGATAAGTAAGGATAAGGTTAAGTATAAGAAAAATACACTTTTTCATAAGATAAAAAGTTTTTACACATAATAACTCTAAAAGCTATTTTTTGAGTTAAAATATGTTTAGTCTCACAAAAATAAAATGATGTATTTTCGAAGGTATATGATAAGAAAGGATAAGGTTAAGTATAAGAAAAATACACTTTTTCATACGATAAAAAGCTTTCACACAAAACAACTCTAAAATCTATATTTTGAGTTAAAATATGTTTAGTCTCGCAAAAATACTGAAAAAAAAAACCCCGCTTAAATGTGGAAATACATTTTAAAATTTTCTGATAATTAAAAAAATTCTGAATTTTTATTAATATTTTTTATATATCTTTTTTTTTGTCGCTTTGGTTTTATTTTTACTGATTTCCCATTTTTGCATGAATTGATGATGGATTTTTTTTATCGCTCAAAGGTAAGATTTACTTATTAATGAAAATTGTATATATATATATATATAAACTGAATGCCAGGAAGAAGAGAAAAGAAACGCATTTGACTTACAGAACATTCTATTTCTAGCTGCTTCATTACTTTGCATTATCAGGGCAAGCACAAAAAAAAAAATGTTTAAGCGAATTAAACAACAAATTCTACCGTGAAATCATGTGAAGCAGTCTTACTTTTTCCTGTTATTTTTTTCTTCCAATCTTTTTATTCCCTTACGCTCTATAAATGATTTCTGGGTTAAAATCCCTAGAAAATCGGCAAACAAAGCATGAAAGGCAGGCAATTTTTTTCCCTTGAATCGAAAAACATTAAAAAAAAAAATAATGGAAGAAGTTGCAAAAAAAAAAAAAAGTTTCTGAGATTAACTTAAGCGTGTGTGTGTATTAAATTACACAGCAACAAAATATCAAAAAGCAAAGGGAACCTTTGACTAAGGAGAATTACGGCTAATCAAACCTGCGCATTGCCACTCCATCTTATTGTTTTTTTTTCTTTTCTTTTTTTTATAGCTCTTTCTCTTTTACCTTTTTTTTGTATAAAATTTCCCCCATATCTTTTCCCCCCCTTCATGCTTTCTGGTAAAGCGCACACGTTTCCGTATTAGCTGCCAAAGTATCTGTATGGTATGTGAAAGTTATGCTTTTTTTCCCTTTTCAACACTTTTTGTAACCTATCTTTTTCGTCATTTTTTTTATTGTTACTAATTTCTTCTAAAAACTATTCACTGACTGTTGTATGAACAACAGCACATTTTTCAATGTCATTAACCCTTTTTTCGAGGCATTATTTATTTTTTCTTCGCTCTAGTGATGCTTGTTCTAATTCGGTTATACATTGAACAGAAATAGAGAATATAAGGCTTCTTCTCGGCACATGTTGTTTTAATGCATAAAGTGTGAAAGATGTTTCAATTTTCTTCAACAATTCCATCTTAATTGCACATTGCGAAAGTTAGCATCTGGAAATATTTAGCGATGAAATCTAAGCTTTCAGTAAATCATAACTTCAGTAAAAACGATGACAATTTATAAAAGCTTATATGGGACTGAGGGGTGTGTTCTTTTAAGGAAATAATGAGATAATTCTGATAAATCTATCCAAAAAAAGTGTTCTATCCAAATATATATATATAT
>JAPMOR010044053.1:9470-54688 GCA_026543865.1 Argiope aurantia
GTAAAATATGAATGAGTATCAGAATTTTTTTTCACATTGCGAATACTTCGATTTTTTTTATCGCTTATCTCTTTCTACAAATTTCTGATACAATTCCCTTATGAAATTGTATTCCGTAGTAATTGGCCGAATATATATATATATATATATGTATTCCATACAGTTGGCATTATTAAATGAATATAAATTATAGTTTAAAAATAAAACTATGCTCAATATTTCTTTTGCTGTCACATCTTCTTATATTTGGAATTGAATGTTTTGATAAGAAAACCAATATCATTTGAAAAAAAAAGATAAAAAGAGAATAAAATTCGAATGCAGAAATTCAGAAATTCTAATTTTTTTTCTTTCTTCATGTCTTCACTTTTAATTTCATTTTTAACTATCTGATGAGTGGAAAAAAAATCGAATAGCAATTAGCAAAAGGCATTTTCTACAGCGTTCGAAGAACACGAATAGTTTCTCTTTAAATTGTTTCCTGCAGACTGATTTTTGGGCATTAATTGCTACCTTTAGCCTCATTTAAATGCCACTATATCACTTGTAATTAAACAGACCGTTAAAAAAATCCGTCCATTATGTTTCTTTCCCTCCAGTAATATATCGAGACCCTGTGCTTCATTATATCTTTTAATAAGCTTTTTGTGGCCAGAAAAGAAAAGATTTAGATAGCTGAAATGAATTTTTATTTATATATTTTTTATTTTTAACAATGTAGCTAACAGATTTTTCTTATTTCTGCTGGCAGCATATTTAGATGTTGGCGAGTGCGTTATGTCTTTTTAAATGGATTGGGAATTGCCATGTGTTTAAATATTTTATGGAAGAATTTATCTGTAATTTGACGATGACTTTTAATTTTGAAGCATTAGTTTTTATTACTGATGAACTTTATATTATCTGATATAGACAAATAATTAATGAAACGTTGGTTCCTTCAAATAAGATTTTTTCTTGTGAAAGAGTTTAATTAACTTTGTCTCGGAAACATTTACATTTTCATGTCAAGCCAATAAAACTTTTAATTGTTTTATTTTTATGTGCGATATTTTTTTGTGACTGACCTCTTAGCTTAATAATTTGAAATCTTTAGGATTTATAAATTTTCAGAACGAGAAATAATACTACCTAGGTATTGTGTGAAACCGAATTTCTCCTTTATTTATATAAAGCGAAAATCAACCAGTTTCCCAAACAAAGAACGTTTAAAAAGATTGGAATTAAATGATTAATTTCAATTCAACTTGTTTCTTTAACAGACGTATTTTAAAATGCATTCGCAACGTTACTTATTTTAACAATTTTTTTCTAATTTTACCATTCCAATGCTTAAAATGTTTGCTTTCTTTGATGACAAAATGAATAAAAATATTTTTTAAACAATAGAAATATTTTTTCTTTATTTTTTAAAAAATATTTTCTTAAAGTTATAGCTTCGAATCTTATTTGCAATGTAGAAGAAGAATTTAAAATCCTTCTCAAAGCAAAATTATATTCTCACTCGCTCCCGAGTCTAAAAATTATTACAATCTATTACAGAATACTTATAGCAAACTGATTGTTCTTAAGACACTTTTGTTAAAAAAAAATTGATATGAGGATGAGAAGCTTCTGGTATGGTGGTTGGTTCTCGCCATTTTGGGTGAGTACAGAAATGAGGTAGGGTCGATTATCCCCTACCGATGATGGGACGTGCATTTCACTAGAAGGGTCGTACCGTAGTCGGTGACGGCCTTTAAGACTCAATCTTAATTCCCACTAATGCTGTCGCTGAGGTCAAGTCTTTCAGATTTTATCGGTGTGCCTTAGGGAGGGTCGAGTAGTTAATGTTTGATCATATACATATAAATGCATCAAAAATTCAACGTGGATAGGGTTCATTTATTATAACAGTTGAGATTCTGTTGAATATTTTGTTTGTGAATTTCCCGGATATTTCCCAGTTCACCATGAATATTTCCCAAAATCACAGATATTCTTTCAAATTCCGCGGATATTCTCCTATTTTTTTTAATTATCCTTTGTTCCTATACGTTTCTGGAATGCATCAAATAGCAGAACGTTCCTCATCAACACTGAAGCTTTTTCTAACAGATGTTATGATTAAATTAAATATAATAAACTGGTAGGAAAAAATAGTTTGTTTAGAGTAAAATACATCAAAATTTCTAATGAGGTGATTGAAGACAGTATTAGAAGTAAGCTTAGAATACGAAGAAATCATTTTGGGTATAATTCACCCTTACAGATAAGACGCAATTTTCTCAATCTGACTGAATACTCAATAGTATGCAAGCTATAATTTCATCTAAAACGATTCTAATCAATGTTCCTAATTTACTTACTAAGATCTATGGATAAAAATTATTAAATTAATCCAGGACCAAACTGCAATCATGAAACCTTATTAATCAATTTGAAGGCGTACGAAAGAAAGAAATTTGGATTTGACAATATTTAAAAGTGATATATTTCAAAGTTTTCTTTTA
The DNA here is from genome assembly GCA_026543865.1 of Argiope aurantia. Classification (NCBI taxonomy): domain Eukaryota; kingdom Metazoa; phylum Arthropoda; class Arachnida; order Araneae; family Araneidae; genus Argiope; species Argiope aurantia. Next base: position 11,963 of record JAPMOR010044053.1, read on the forward strand.
ATCAAGAATTATTCATATTGAATAAAACTGACTCATAAGGAAAGTTTTTCTTTACGGGAAACGGAAAAAGATCATACGCAATAATGGAAATAGAAAAGGATTTTGTCTAAATAGAAGGGTAAAATCACAAGAAGAATAGACGACAGGGAAAATAATCTTGTGGCAATAGTGAGCTGAGATGAAGCTAGTCTAAACGATAGAAACTCATTTTTGCCCTCAACAAACAAATTTGAGTCATATGATTCCATTTTTTTCACAGATAAAATACTTTCATATCTTTAAAGATTATGAATGCTTGACTGAGAAACCTGAATATATTGATTATATTATCTTCATTTTCAACCCTAGTATTTCAACCCTAGTATTTGCACACTAGTGTCAATATACACTAGTGTGCAAAACTTAAGCAACAGGTATGTTTTTTGCCATAACTTCACGAGAAATCATCTGAGAGACATGAAATTCAGAAATGAGATACAGCATTTTGTTCTGAAAGAATGACGAAAGCATAGTTGCGCAGAAATGAATACAATGCATACAGTATGCATACAGAATCAAACAAAAAAAGGCTTTATTGAACTCATAGCATCGTTACACATGATTGTCTGTCCAAGAGGAAGAACAGCAAGCAGATGTTCCTTAGTATGGGAAATGCCCTCCCCTTACTGCAATGGTTGCTTCGCACCGTCTCCCCATACTCAGCACCAGATTGTCCAACAGCTCTTGATGTAAAAGTGCCCATTCCTGAATCAGCATCTGTTTAAGTTGTCGGGTGTTCCCAGGAGGATGTAATCGTGCCGCAAGGCGTCTCCCCAAAGCACCCCACACATGTTCTATCGGATTTAAATGAGTGGAGCACGCCGGCCAATCCATTCGAGTGATATCTTCACTTTCCAGGAGCTCCTCAACAGTATGAGTCCTGTGTGGCCGTGCATTGTCATCCATAAAAACGAAATATGATCCAATGGCACCTCGGAACAGACGCCGTCTTCAATGCTGCATTCCTTTGACAGATTCCCACCGGCGGCACCGTTTAGAGTAGTACAGGAAGCATAAAAACTGGACATCTCATCAATGGAGTCGTGTTCTCTTTACAGATGAGAGTCGTTTTAGTGCCAAGAGCGATTCCCAACGCCAGTTGATTTGGAGAGAGGTCGGGCCACGGTTTCATCCCAGTAACATCACGGAAAGAGACCGTTTCGGTGGTCCTGGAGTTGTCGTCTGGGGAGGCATTATGATGAACGGGCGGACTGATCTCCACGTTTTCGACAGAGGTTCTGTAACTGGAGATCGCTATTGTCAGGAGGTGATCCTTCGCTATGTGCGTCTGTTTCGAGGTGCCATTGGATCAGACTTCGTTTTTATGGATGACAATGCACGGCCACGCAGGACTCATGCTGTTGAGGAGCTCCTGGAAAGTGAAGATATCACTCGAATGGATTGGCCGGCGTGCTCCCCTGATTTAAATCCGATACAACATGTGTGGGGTGCTTTGGGGAGACGCCTTGCGGCACGATTACATCCTCCTGGGAACACACGACAACTTAAACAGATGCTGATTGAGGAATGGGCACTCTTACCTCAATAACTGTTGGACAATCTGGTGCTGAGTATGGGCAGACGGTGCGAAGCAACCATTGCAGTAAGGGGAGGACATATCCCATACTAAGGAACATCTGCTTGCTGTTCTTCCTCTTGGACAGACAATCATGTGTAACGATACTATGAATTCAATAAAGCCTTTTTTGTTTGATTCCATACTGTAAGCATTGTATTCATTTCTGCGCAACTATGCTTTCGTCATTCTTTCGGAACAAAATGCTGTATGTCATTTCTGAATTTCATATCTATCAGATGATTTCTCGTGAAGTTATGGCAAAAAACATACCTGTTGCTTAAGTTTTGCACACCAGTATATATTTTCATTTATTCAGATTAATTTCAATAAAATAATACTTGGGATATGAGATATTTGCGAAATTTGGTAGATCCCTCAGTTCCCCTAAAAATTTCAGAGGCTCTTTATTTTAATGTTTCTTTTAAATCTGATTTGTTAACTTTTCATTCTATCAGCTGGATGATCTTTGTTTACTTTATGAACTGATAAAAATGTAATAAAAAAAAACCAAGAGAAAATATAAAATAAATCAACACGCAAGAAAAACAAATGTCGATATTGCTTGTCTGGCAACACACGAATGTCCACTGCATGCACAAGTATTAATTGATTTGAAGATTAAAATCAACTTGTTATTCCTTCGAATTTGAAAGCATAAGAGTTACAATAGCTTTGTTCTTGCAGTGTCTTTTATTTCTTTCTTTCTGCTTCCTCTCAATGACTGCTTATGAATTTCATATCCACTTATGTTGCTTTTACAGAAAACGTATTTGTCTATTCATTTCCTTATCCAAAAGGTCACTTTTAAAGAAAAAAAAAAGGTACGTATATATTTCTCTACAATGATATTTAGTTGATGATGACTTATTGTTATTAATTATTGCATTGAATAAACTATAAATGCTGCAAATCAAAAAAAATTAATTATTGCAATTTTCACTGAGCAACAAAATTTATTGCAAAATACAAAAAAAAAAAAAACTTCTATTTCGCTGCAATATTTCTTCTAAACTATTCTTTAAACGGCTCTTAATTCAAAACATGTATCACTTTCTGCAAATATGTATTAAATTTTAAACATAAATGCTTGAAATTAGTTACAAAATTTAAAAAACCGAGATAAAAAATTTTTACATGTAAAGATTCCAAAGAACATCAGATTTTACCAAATAATACCTAAAATTGTTATTTTTATAAAATCATCTTATTTTTCTCTTATGAACATTTTTCTTCCATTTAATTACTAACAGTCCGAGGAAAAAAAAAGAGATTACGTAATAATAATAATAAATTTTGAATTTATTCTCTTTATTAAACGTTTCGCTAAGACCAACTCGACACTATTGTCATTATGCTTGTAATAAAATCTTATCTCAAGTATAGATAAAGAAATTTTAATTTTTAATTAAAATAAATTATTTGAAGTTATTTTTTGAAAAGAATTCATTAAGAATTTGATATTTTTATTCCAGAAACAAAGGATAAACTTTCGTCCGCGTTTATTTCTTAGATAATTAATTAATCGCAAGGATAATTAAATTTTATCTTAGGCTAAATATTTTTAATGTGTTTTTTTTTCATTTTGAATTGTATTTTTCAAGCATGATAAAATTTTAATTACTACACTTTAGTATCAAATCATACAGAAAAATTGTTTGTCTTCTTTTTGATTTAAAGAATGCAGCCTCTGTTGCATATAAATCTTGTTTTTATTTAACATTTCTTATATTATCTTTATGGAGTGAACAATACAACATTAAATAATCAAAACAAAATGGATTGCAGGCATCTTCAAATCTTATTAGCAATGTGTAGCCCATATCATAAAGCTGTAATGTAAACAACAGGAGCTTGAAAACTATTAGAACCCATTTAAATCTTTTCATGTGAAGAGGCAGTGATTTCAGTGTTCTCGATATACTACAAGCTGGCCTGATTCCGAGAAATTACTGTTTCGTAAACAGAGGAGCTATTCTGCTGAATTTCTGTCACTGTAGAATAGGAGAGAATTTGGTCCCTGCCCATGAGATAAACTGCAGGTGCCAATACTTGATAGCACACCTCATCCAGTGAACATAGTAGACTGTGGGATTTGGCAACATTTTACGGCAGCCATTTCTTCTTTCGACAGCAGTTATAAAGTGTCATTTAGAATAAAGAAATCCGATTTCACTTAAATCACATAGATCACAATATCATAGCTCATCTTTATTATCTAGGAACACTAACTCGCTGAATGCAGTTCTGACATAAAACTAATAATTTAACTAATTTTTTTTCTTTTAATTAAAATTTATTTTTAAAAGTTACGCCCTATGATGCCTGGGAAAATTCACAAAACAATTTGAGTTTGACAGTTGTAGCTACTTGCTTACTGGATACGTTTTGTTTTGATGTGTATCACTAGATCATCACCTTTTGTATTATAAAAATACCAAATACTTACAAAAACTATTTTCAAAAATTTCATTAAAAACAAAAATTTAGAAAAATGTTTTCTAAACGTGGTAAGCCAGATTTCAGCTGTTATCTACAAAGTTGCCTTTTTCAAAATCCTTATTGAAAAGACACTTTTTTAGGAATCATGCATCAAATTCTTGAAGGATTTGAATTCCAGAAGTCCATTTGGAATTTGTGACAAAAGAGAATCAACTATATCAAGTCGTCGACCTTTTTTTGGTTATTCTGTTTTCCCAGAGGAAGTAAAAAAAAAGAAAAGATATTAGAACGCCTTCTCGTTTACGTTTCTTTCCTAAACATTCAAGTGCCGATTGAAATCAAATTTATACGGATAGTAATTTGATTTGTGTACCAATTTACCCTCTTAATTAAGGTATCTTTTAACAAAAATTTTCTTACTCGAACGCATATCGGGAACTTTGTAATACATACATGAAAGCTTTTTCCTTAATTGTACACTTTCCAATCTCCTCCAAATCGAAAAAAATTCTGTAGTTTCGTTATATTAACGTCCCATTTTAAAGCATTACTAGGGCTATTTTGGGATGCACTTCACAATTTTCAACCTCGGTGAGATGACGAGAACGACGCCTGAGCTGGCACCCCCTCTCCAAACTTCCACACCAACCGAGGGGGGATGTTTGTCCCCAACGGATTTAACGTGCAACAGATCCCTTGTTACCACGTTTCTTCAGAGGAATTGAGTCTCGAACCTGAAACCGCCGAAATTTAATGGGGCTACAAATTTGACATGAAAGCTGTCCGTCAGTTTTATATATATACTTGGACAATGGGGGCATTTTAGAACGAACCAAATAAAGATACCAACAATATCAAGGAGAAGAATTTTATTTTATTTTATCAAGTTTTAATGCCATTGGGATATTTTTCTCTCTGAAAAATCTTTTCTACGTTTTCATATAATCCAACAAATAAATTGAAGTAACAAAGTGAAATTTTAAGTTTCGTAACATGAAAGATATTCATCAGTGACTCCACCCATCTGATTAACAATTAACGGCCCAACGTATCTTCATGTCGAATATGATTCATACTTAGATTATTTAAATATAAATGTTTTGCTCATTACCAGTAACACTAACAGGAATGCGCCGCTTTCTCTTACTCAAGGGCAACAAGATGCATTCGCTGCTTTGCTCTGTAATGTAATAAAAGGAGTTGAATAAGCGTAGTAAATTTTAGTATTCAGCAAATTCAATTTTGGAGCTACAACGGGATAATTACCTACTGATTAATCCCGTTCCCTGCATTTTTCAGCTATTGTGGTAATTCAAATTACAGATAAATTATTAACTTTTTGGCAGTTTTAATTTATAACGTTTGGACATCTTTACAGCCTTCGTATATATATAGCCATGGAAAAAATATCGTATACTATAAGTTATTTATCAAACAAATGTTGCTTTTCTGTTTAAAAAAATAACATTACAGATAGCTGATATCTAAAGGAATTCGGACTGAGTTTTATACAGTTGTACCTCATTGATGCCAGAATTCACCCATTTCAGTCGATGTATTTTGGTTTTTTTTTCAAGAATGGACAGATTGATAGATTTTTCTTCAGCTAGTTTTATTCAAAATTTATTACATTTCTACAATATTAGCGTAATGATTATATGTAAATTCATATGACCAGATATTTTCCTTTTTAAGTAAAATAAGTTTATAAATACATAGCTAAACAATTTCAGATATTATTGTTTTTCTGGTGAAAAGAGGCCTATTATAAAGAATCCTGTTCAATTCCTAACAGATATGCAAGTAAAGAATAAAAATATATCAGAAGCTTCAGTTTGAAGTTTCTGATAATTAATATTTAATATTTACTCGTTTAGTTTAACGCATGGTTTTATATTAAAAATCTAAATAAACCAATTAAGTTTCTCTTCTAGAGTTTAAATTTGATGACATGGTAATATCGGCGCTTTTGAAATTGCATAATTAATATGCTCAATTTTTTTAAAAAAATGTGTTATTCAGAAAAATATGATGTTCATAAGATTATTATAAATTAAGATTATAAAGACTTTTTTTTACAAAGTAAAAAAAAATATCTTCAGATTAGGATGATAAAAATATTTGTTAATTAAGTAATTCATGCAGAAATTTATGAAAGCATATCTTTAATAATGTCTCTCAGGTACCTATATTAAATCTCAAAATAAAATGCATGGCATAAAATAATAAAGTATCTCCAAAAGAGAATATTTAGAAAATTGTCTTTTTAATTATTAATTTAGATAATATCAAGGCTGGTAAAAAAAGTAAGAAACTAAAATTAATATAAAATCAGGTTTCTACAATGAATAACATCTAAATTAGAGATCTCGGGACGAAATAATAATATACACATTTCGATTAACACATTTACTTCAAGTAACAAATTGCACAAGATAACTTTCTCTACTTAAGAAGTTTCAATTCTGTTTAATAGTATGTCGAAATTCTATTGATGGCTGTTTTTTGAGGACACTTCCAGAGCAGATGTCGTGCAGAAATAAAATTCGCCGAATTTTTGCAGAAGAAATGGCATGCATGCAAATAGCGTTTACTTATGGTAACGTGAAGAATATTCTAACAGATGGAATTTGATGTTGTTAACATTCTTCTGGAAAATAAACCCTTCTCCAAATTTCACTCGTTTTGCAGTATGTGTGGAGAGATAAGGAGACATAAACATGATATTCAATGTATTTAAGATGAAACCCATTTTTATATATTAATTACTTTCAATTCTAATTTCAAGACGATGATAGAAAAAAAAGGAATAAGAGTTGTTAAACTAAAAGGCACGAGTTGTTAAACTTTATTAAATTTAATAAAAAGAGAAAAAATTCTAATAGAATAGGACGCCATTTTAAAATCTCCATACTTGTCAGCGAATTAGTGCTAGTATTAAACATTTTAAACATTTAGTAATGTCTAAAAATTTCATTTTAAAACTAAGGCAATTTTGAAACCAAGCCAATGATATATACACTGGGGTGCAAAACTTAAGCAACAGGTATGTTTTTTGCCATAACTTCACGAGAAATCATCTGAGAGACATGAAACTCAGAAATGAGATACAGCATTTTGTTCTGAAAGAATGACGAAAGCATAGTTGCGCAGAAATGAATACAATGCATACAGTATGGAATCAAACAAAAAAAAGGCTTTATTGAACTCAGTATCGTTACACATGATTGTCTGTCCAAGAGGAAGAACAGCAAGCAGATGTTCCTTAGTATGGGATATGCCCTCCCTTACTGCAATGGTTGCTTCGCACCGTCTCCCCATACTCAGCACCAGATTGTCCAACAGTTCTTGAGGTAAAAGTGCCCATTCCTGAATCAGCATCTGTTTAAGTTGTCAGGTGTTCCCAGGAGGATGTAATCGTGCCGCAAGGCGTCTCCCCAAAGCACCCCACACATGTTCTATCGGATTTAAATGAGGGGAGCACGCCGGCCAATCCATTCGAGTGATATCTTCACTTTCCAGGAGCTCCTCAACAGCATGAGTCCTGTGTGGCCGCGCATTGTCATCCATAAAAACGAAGTCTGATCCAATAGCACCTCGGAACAGATGCACATGGGGAAGGATCACCTCCTGACAATAGCGATCTCCAGTTACAGAACCTCTGTCGAAAACGTGGAGCTCAGTCCGCCCGTTCATCATAATGCCTCCCCAGACGACAACTCCAGGACCACCGAAACGGTCTCTTTCCGTGATGTTACTGGAATGAAACCGTGTCTCGACCTCTCTCCAAATCAACTGACGTTGGGAATCGCTTGTAACATCAGGGAAAGAGACTCACTCTTCGACAGAATATAAATTATGTCTAAATTATTCTTGAAAGAATCATAATATAGTGTCTTTACCATACTATGGCAAGTATACTTTTCAATTAGTTGGAAAAACAGTTGTATTTTTTCAAGTAGGGCATATAAACAATCATTCAAATAGTTTACGTAGGTAAAATAAAAATTCTTAAATATTCCTTGCTTTTTATTGTTGCATCAGAACCTCATGAATCATCCTACGTAAAAAAGATGGCCATAAAAATAGTATAAGCACTAGTAATTGCTTTATATCTTTGTGAAACAGTCTCACCTACTGTAGGAAGCAAGGCAAAACATGCGGCTTCATTTATTAAAATATGGCAAATTCATAAAAAAAGATGCTTTGTTGGAGATGAGAGTAAAGATCTTCAACCCAACCGAGTAACATATTGTAATCTAATTAATAAGCCATTGGTCCTGGAGTATAATTGTTTCAAACAAAACATAAGTTTGTGTTTCACTTCAGTTAATTAATTTCGAAAAATAAAATGACGAAAAAGCTAGAGAGTATAATTGGTTTGAAAAAGTTTTCCTTATGAATTTATAATTTGTGCCAGAAAACTTTGATGTTTACAAACATGCATTCATTGGTTGTTTATAATAGCATTTCATGAATAGATTTATCAGAAAGTTTTAGCTTAATGTTGCTGAATTGAATGAGAAAAACGTGTTTGAATCATTCGGAAATATCGTCGGATTAATGCTAAAAAGTTTAATCTTACGACCTTGATTTTACTTTTTACAATATTGCTGATTCCTTCATTCTGATTATCTGATGAAAAAATGGTGGATACAAAGGCTTCAGTTGTTTTCGTAAGTAAACCTTAAGTTTTTGTCTAAATTATATTTAGAAATTTAGAGTATCCTTGAAAAATTGAATCTTTGTAAAGACAACAAGTACTAGCATGCGAACTTTAAAAGGAATGTTTTACAAACAGCATTTGAGATATGCAATATTTGTTGTTGCGGAGAAGATGAGCTGCCTTTTTACTATTCTTGTAGTTAAGAAAACAAAGCATGCGTAGTTAATAAATCTACAATTACCTTTAACTATTGAATGCTTACATAAAGTTTTGAAAGTATTTCTCTAATAAATTGCAAGTATTTTAATAAAAACTTTCCTTGTTCAAACATCCTCCTAAAACTGCAATTTGTCTATCAGACCGCATGAAAGAAAACGTTCATTTGACTTGACGTTTGACCCAATGTGAAGAATATGGATAAAATGATAATCGTACTAAAACAAAAAGTGACATGATGTAACTTAACAATTGAAACACTTGGGAGAGAATGATTAATAATACATTTGACAAAAGGAAAACATAAGTCTTATTTCGAATTGTGCCTAACAAATCTTTATAAAATATATATTTCCCAAGATACCAGTGTGCAAAAAACAGACACTGTGGCTTGGTAAATTCGGAACGCATGTGAAAAAAATGTATCATTCAGATATATTTTACACGGAAGAAATCCAGGTTTAGGGAAGAGAATCAGCATTTTCTATCACAGAGAATTTTTCTTTCATATTTGCTTTAAACTGTTCTATTGAAATTTTTTTTACAATTTTGATTTATGAGGTGATTTACATGACAAAAGATTTTCGACTTGCAGAATACAAATTTAAGAAGAACGACAGAATAATAATCATCTGGATGCAAAACAGTTGACATTTATTTGCATATGCGTTTTGTCAGAATAATAATGCGTAATACACAAATAAATATTTTTCAACATTATAAAATCAAAGGAAAGAATATTCACCATACAATCTAGTGAGATATCCAAAGTATTTCTCCATTTAAATGTTGATCAACGTTTAAATTGTGACGTTCCGTTTTGTTTGTTTGTTTGTTTTTTGCTTTAGTTAATACTTAACTACAAAAATATATCTAAACACAATGCCTAACTAATTAATAAAAATTTCTCAAATTCTGACGCAAGTAAATAATGCTACACAATAATTGTAAATATCATTGCATTTTTCTAAAAATTAAATTAATTAGATATATAAAAGTGACCAGGTTCGCAAGCAAAGGATCCGGTATGGAATATTGCAATGAGACTCTATTATGATGGGAAATAAATGACGAGAACAACTTATGATAAGGCTAACTTTTATTTACATTTAAAAAGATTGGTTAAAATATATAATAAAATAATTATAATTAATAAACTAAATTAGCAAATGTGACTAAGAAAATAATTCCTTTGTAAAATGAGACTACAAAATTGACCGAATACCACAGATCAAAATATCAAAGAGATACTAAAATAAGTTACAGATGAATCCTTTTTTAGTTCATTACAAATATAAAAAATAAAGTTCATGCAGATGTATTCTCTTTTCTTGTTTTAAATTTAAGTAATTAATTATATTTTTATTTAAGTTATTATATTATATTATATATTTAAGTAATTAATTATATTTTTATAATATCCAAAAAATATCCTTAGAGCAAAAATTAGATAAATAAAAAAAACTCCTTCAGTCAGAATATCCGTTAGTTGAGTTGAAACTCATCGAAATTTGCATTACTTAAAAGAAACTTTTCATGAAGCTATATCGCTGGGACATTCCTGGTTGCATCTTACTATGAATTCAACACTGGAAAGTAAGGTGGAAAGAAAAAAAAACTTTTGATTTTTAATTTGCAATAGCGTCGAAAATTTGTCTTTTGGAGAAGATAAGATAAATGAAAAATATGATATTGGAGTACATCTTACGGTGCCGCAAGGACGTTAAAGTTTCATAAAAACACACTTTTTGGAACTTTTTCAAAGACATTTGTCGGTCCTTTATTATGAAATAATTTTTTTATATAGACGTTATAATATGAATAGAATATAAAAACAGTTTTATTATTGCATTGATATGGCAAACATGACGCTGAATTATCTCATGAGCTGATGTCATTGAGGAAAGGCGGAGATTTATCTGTGTGTAGTGATGAGCTCAGAGGTGGTGTCAAGTCAGTAGCTTTAGCGAATTCAAATGAGTCGTCTTTCCTGCTCCGTTATTGTGTAATTGATTAATGTAACTGATTTGATAGTTTTTATGCTTCATTGTTAGTAAAATTGGCTCAGACTAAATTACTGAAGACAAGACAAATGTCGGATTATCCTATTTTTGGGAAATTTAGTGATTTGCTTGAAATTGGACGGCCTATTTATGAATCAGTTATGAAGTGCTATTTTATATTAGACATAACCTCAAAATTGCTTCAGAGAAGGATCCTTCTGTAAATGAATTATGTGGCACTTTAATTTCCAAAATAAAACAAATATGGTCAAGAGCTTCTGTTCCCATTATTTATAGCAAAAGAATTTTAAGGTGATAAAAGCTTATTATGGTAATTACAAGAATTTATTTACGTCTAAAAGCAGAAAAGAATGAAATCAGTTTGATTCCAACCTCAAAAATTTAGAGAAGAATCTAAAAGTGTATTTGATATCGCTGCGTGTAAGTGTGTACACTTTACTACTTGTACTTGTATATATGAAAAAAGCGTCAGTTTTGGAACAAGAGTTTCTAAGCGATCAATGCTCTAACAGGAAGAGGGTTATAGTTATAGGTAATACTGATAAAGCTATCACGAGTGCTTTGAGGAGGAAAGAAACAAGAAAAGTAAAGAACTACAGAGAATAGGTACGTTTAATAAAGAACGGACAAAAAATACGGACAAATGAACAAAATTGTGTCAGAAACGGTTACTGGTGACAATTACAGTGCAGAAGAAAAACATTGTTTTTTTACAGAAAGAAGTAAACTAACCAGATACTTCAAATATATCTTAAGACTCTGGTTAATTACATTATTAAAGTGTATGTGCTTGTATGGTTTAATATTAAAATAATACTTTCATATACTTACGGTTCCAATCATCCGCTAACCTTATCTCATATTCACGCTCTCTCTGATGATCCCAAGAACGTTATATACCTGATTTGTCTTAGAAATAGGTACATTGCTGCTCCAGAAAATATACTTTTGTCCGTGCTAAGTGATGAACACAAAATTCGAAGAGAACTTAGTTTACAATGTGTTTTAAAAGCAAGAACAGGAAGTAGAGATGGAGTCAGGAAGTTCCAAAGATAAACTTCAATGCAAAGAATTATATCGACATGATCTAATGGCTTCAAAATGACGTAATTGAATTACCCCTCCCCCCCTTTGTTAAAACACATTTTCTGTGACTCTTTCAAAGACTTTATACGAGAAGAATTTAAAACAGATAAGACAAAATAGTGTACCTAGTTATAGACTTTACCAGGCTTACTTGTCACACGCCAACAGTGTAAAGAGCTGCAAAACTGGAGAACGAATCAGCTCAAAATATCTATGGCTTAATCGCAAAACAAGGATAGATAACAGCCTCATGTGTGAATATGCCAAAATTTAATACCAAAAACGGTTTAACGGGACAATGAAGTAGAGAAAAACATTTTACAGCTGCAATATTTGTAATCTTTAAGGATAAAGAAGTAAGAAACTTCTAAATTCTACTTTAAAAAATGTTTTATTACTATTATTGTATTTTGCAATTAATTTTTCCATTTGCAATATCTTTATATACATTAAAATCTTCCTTTGTAATATTATAGCATTAAAAATTCATTAAACATATTTTATCAATGTTTATAATCTTTTTTTGCAAACTTTAAGCTCTTTGCGGTACCTCAAGATGATTGTGGTATTCCAACCGACTTTCCCCCACTCTTATCAAACTAAAATCTAAACAAACCTTTTAAAGGCCCATTTTAAAATTTGTCAATTTTTACAAACTTTAAGCTTTTTGTGGCCCCACAAAATGTTATTTTATTTCAAACAAATTTAAAAAAATTCTTTTTGAACCTCAAAGGCAACTTTACTTCACTATTATCAAACTAAAATCTACAAAACAATTTTTAAGGTCATTTTTGTTCCATCCTACTGGATAGTTGAAGGGGTTAGAACGTGGAGCGGTGGTCTTTTAGTGGGTGTTTTCATCTCTTGGTGGCAAGTCGGGGTTTTTGTTACTCACAAGTATTTGGGTAATTCAGTGCTTCATCCAGGGGGTATTCCACTCACATTGGGTGTTCGAAGCGGGGTATCCTGTCCTTCACCAGTAAGCCAGGGATCAGTTTGCCTTTCCGTTTTCTTTTACCATTCCCAATTTTCAAACCTCACCCTCTCCTCCTCTCCACTCTTTTTCTTCGTGGTTTAAAAAAATATGTACGCACATTTGGCTATTTTTTCTGATCACCACTTTAACTTTTACAACACTCAAGGGGAATTTTTATTTTAATAGCTTTGGCGATGTTGGTATAACCCTATAAATCTGCAATTTCTTTATTTGCCGAATTCATATTGTGGTGCCGTCATGACAGCGCGCCAAAACCAGCGCCTCTAGCGGCAAAAGTACTGAAGCTGCCAGTTCAGAGTAGGCCGCGGTGAAAGACGTTGGCAACGGAAGACGTTCGTTGCATAACTAGAAAGAAGACGTGTTTTGACGATGCAACTGTAGACGATAGCCGTAACGTTCTATAACTTGAAAGAAGATGAGGTGTCTTAATTAACTTTGTTTACTTCAGTGTTTGTATTGTTCCTGTTCCGTCCATCATCCATTAATCTTGTAACTAAATTCAGAATATAGTCATTTTATCATCAGTTGACCGTCTCATACTTTATGTGTTAAAACGCCCACAAACAACCTACAATATTGACAACCGCAAATTTCTCAGAAGGATAATGTTTGAAATTCTTTCTCTTCCAAAAGAACCACGTTCATTGGGAGCAACATATAACCTGATGTCCGCTTAAGCAGAAGAGCGTAAATTTCACGGAAAAGGAAAGTCTGAGAATTTGTTCACCACTTTCAGAAATGAGAGAATGCCGAATTTTTTTCAAATATCATAAAATTTAAAGAAAAATATCTAATTAAAATGAAATTATGTAATTTTACTAGAATTAACATTATATAATACACACATTTATCAAAATTCAAAACAAACAGGTTATTTATATCAATACCACAGTTGCTCACCATTTTATTTGGATATCTCATACCGAAAATTTGTAGCGTTGCCCTAATTCTAATGATTTTTGCGATTGCATCATTACAATTTCAAAATCTTGATTTTGATATTACTTTTGACACGAGATTTTTAGATTTATCTAAAGCACAAGCCGAACTACTGTTGAGTTCGACTTATATTTCAGAGATAATTATTGGCTTATTAAATTCCTATTTAAAAATTTTTTAGGCATGTAGGTCTAAAACCTCAGTAAAAAGCAATTATTATTTCAATGTGGATTTTGAAGGCCTTCAAAAAGTTATAGGGTGAAATCTGCCCTGCAGATACGGTGTTTCTTGATTCCCCATTTTGAAAGTTTCAGCAGCACGATGCGCTCCTCATTTTTAACATTCTGAATAATTTTTATTTACTTTGTCTTAAAGTAATAGGCGATGTAACGGCGCTTTTTTATTTGTCTTTTTGAAATTTTCAGTCAGGTTGATATCTCTGCATTTCTATTAATAAGCGTAGAGTTCACTGGCAGTTTTTTTTAAAAAAAACTGTTTGCAATCACGATTAACAGAAAAAAAAATGTATTTTACAGAAAATACAATTGAGCTGTCAAATCATTTCAAAAAGTTGTCCTTTCAAGCCATGCTTGAAAATGCAAGCAGAAAAAAAATAGTTTATGGTCTAGTAAAACTATTTATGGTGATTTACAATAATATATAAAATGTATATTTGTTTTCATACAAAAAAATGAAAAATATGTATAAAAATTGATTGAAATTTTCCATTGTTTATGAATCTTTTCATATCCCACTAAGAGTGTTTATTTTTGCATATAAGCATTTGAATGAAAGACGGAACATACATTACCGGAATCTATTGTTCCACTGCTGTTTTAGCTCCTTTGTGTGAAGTTAAATTTCGGTAAATTTCTTAAACGTGATACGCACTCATTTTGAATAACTGCATTTAGATAGACATTTAGGGGTCTCGTATCCTCCGGGAACCGAATGATTAAAGGAAATATAATATGGTAATATGGATGAAAATCTGCAAGTAATGCTTAAAAAAACTCTGAAATAATTCCAAAGAGATTTCAGTTCTGTTGCAATAATTAAGAGGTTTGGTTTATTTCCATATTTTTAAAACCAATAAGAGTAGTCGAAACATGTTATTATTGATGTGTTTGTTATTTATGAAAGTATGACAAATGATAATTAATACAATAAATGTTAATTAAGTTAATATGTTAATTAAGTTAATATGTTAATTAAGTTAATATGTTAGTTAAGTTAATTAGAGATTCCATATTAAAGTAACTGATCAATGTGGCTGCGGCGAAATAGGCAATCCCCTTCATTATGCCACTAGCTGCCCTCTCACCACATCTTATCATCTCAAGAAACCCACCCACGACCTAGAAAATATCTGGTGGACCAACGTTATGAGAAACAAGATGTCCAAGGTTAAAATTAGAAATCTTGTGCGGTTCCTACAAGAGAACGAGGAAATGATTTCTCCAGGCCCAAGCCCAGTATAAATTTTCGTTTCATTTCTCAACCAAGCTCTTCTCCAGAATATATTAACTTCAATAGATTTCATCTACTCATGCTCCCCACCGAATACCTCTTTCATCATTATAATATTGTATATAGTTACTTTTTATTTGTATTGGTGATATTTTATGTCTTTTTATGTGTATCTCTTTTATATTAATAAATACTCCCACGTATATCCTTTCAACCGACAGGGAATCCTAGAGATTACAAGTTCGGGGATATTCTGTGGCGAAAGAAAGAAAGAAAGTTAATTAATACAAGATAGAAGTATTTAAAAAGCCATAATTGTTTTTGCTGAATCAAAGCAGTTTTCGGCTAAATTAATATTCTAGTTTGTAAAATAAGTTAAAACCAAAAATATTTTGAAATACTTTTTAATAAAGCATAAAAGCGATGATCAGAAAACTTAATGAAACGTTCTTATGACATCTAAAAATGCTCCGAATGATAACATTATTTTTAGCGTCTATTTGATAATATGCATGACAGAACGCTGAATCACAAAAAGAAATCAGTAAGAATGCACAAAATACAAAAAAAAGAACATTAACTCATAAAATAAATAATTGCAAAAATATTTGTACATCAAAGAACCATTTAAATCACTTATAAAAGAATTCATTAATCATTTATTAGTTTAAATGTTGTTGATATTTAATCTTAAATGATAAACTGAAATAATCAAAATCATCAAACTATACATAGTTATTCATTATAAAAAAGTACAATACTTTTATAATGAATAACTGGCAATAAAGTTAAATTAAAATTAAAAATTCCAAAAATTTTCTATCACTCAAAGTTCTAGCCGAGATAAGACGATTCTCCACATTTTGAAAGATTTTAGCATAATCATTTTTAATATTTACTTTAACAACAAATTTTCAAGTTCCGCGAAATTGCTCGGATTTTCTGTTGTAATTATTGATTTATGGGCAGCCCTTTTTATTTTTAAAGGCATTTGAATTTCAAGTTGAATATGAAAAAGAAATTCTTAGTTAAATGAACTATTACAATTATATTTAACTGAATTAGTGAAACCTCTTTAAAACCAAATTACATAGTCAATAAACAAACAAATTTATTGGACAATTTATGAAAACATAATGTGAATGAAGTACTAATTATGTTATAATATTATTTAATGAAAAATCGCAAAGGACTTAAAAACGATGAGTTTTGGTTTATATAACTAGGAATAACTCGTTTTTTTTTAGAAACAGAAGGCCTATGAGGTGTAGAACAATCTCGGACAATATGTACTACATTCTTTCGTTTCAGGACCAAGAAAAAACTTGTGGAGTATTGTCGGTGGTTGGAAAAATTAAATGCCACAGCCGTCTCGTAATTCGATCTTTTTTCTTTCCGTAAGTCAAGAAGGAGAAAGGATGAAAAAATAAACAAATAAATGAATGAAACCCGAGCTTTTATCAGAGATGGAACAACTATGAAGAAAATAATTGAATTTTCCTTTATAAATAGAAGAATCTTCCTGCTGGGATACCGAGATCTTACCTTGAATAAAAATTCCTACCAAACTTCTTTATTACCTATCTGCTATAGACTTTTCTTTAGCAGCGACATCGTCAAATTAAATATTGGGACTCTGGAACGTACATTGAATCGGAAGATACCAGTTTATCTGCGTAGAATTCGATTATCAAATTTTCTCTTCGATGTTTTGTTCATCGTTAGACATAGTTTTGAAGAACTGATTGATATTTTATACAGACGGGAAAGAATGGGGAAAGTTTTTTTTTATTTATTTATTTTGAATGCTTATTTTGAAAATCAGAATTCTAGAAATGAACATAAGTGATATTATATGTTTTGCTTATGCAATTCATTAAATACTTGAATAATTTATCCTTTATATTTACTTTAAAATATTTAAGATTTTGTTTTTAGAAAAATAAATGCGCAAATCTGAAAATTCAATTTTTGATTTTATTTGATAATATTAAAACATACTTTTCAATTATACAATAGTTTACAATTCGCAATTTTTTTTGATTTTTCTAAAACGTTTGTTTCTATCAACACGGCAAAATAAAAATTATTTTAACACTTAATGGATAAGCCACGTAGATGTATGTTTTTGCTTGAATATTCAGTACCCTGTGTTAGTTTCCTTCCATTTTATTCGTATTATGTTATTTTTTCTTGATATTGAGCTGTTTTGGTTTTCAGGGAGTACTTTTAAGTAATTTCGTAATCGTAAATATAACACAGACGAAAGAGTTTTATCCGGAAAAGGAGGAAATTTATGTTGATATCTTATCCGATATGGGAAGTGAAAATCAATTAGAGAGCTTCGTTGAAGAAAGTGATATTTCTAATAATGATAGTGAAATTGTTTGTTTCCAGGAAACAATAATGCTGAGAGTTATTGTATTCGGAGTATCCAGAAAGTAAATTTGAAAGGCGTGCTTTGAGGTGAATGGAGCCTCGAGACAAATTAATGTCCGTCGAAACTTTCCTTAATTCTTGCTACGAACAAGAAAATATCAGTAAATTTAGAAAAACAGAACAGATTCAACCCATCCGTTAGATGTTAATAAAGATAACAATAACTCCCTTTTTCTGTCTACAGAGATCCACACATTTGATGTATTTTTTCAAAATAAATTTCTAAGTTAACAGTTTTTTTTTTCTAAGCATACTCTCCTTTACTCTATGTTTACTTTTCTTTGAGTTCATCTTTTTCTTCGTTTCCTTTTTGAAAGATTTTAAAAATTTCTTAAAAAGTGCAAGTTTTGATTTTTCCACTTTAAAAGAAATAATAAATTGTCTTTTATATTTCCTTTTTTAGATATTTTTTTACTATCTCGCATTTAAAAAATATATAGAAAAATTATAAATAAGTACCTTCTACTTGGTATTCTCGGTATAATTTGCTCCCTAAATCCATAAAAACATAATAAATGCGCTATTAAAAATGTTTTTAGCATTGATCTTTTTGTTGAAAAAAATTAATAAAATACCACACACGCACGCGCACATTTATCTTCAGAAGAAGGTTTGGAAAACCTGTGGATAGTGGCTAAGTCATCGAATATCAAATTTTATTTAGAACTTTTTAGCAAATTTTATTTTTTACTGTCAACCAGTTTCCTCTAGTTTTGATTATATTGTTTTTGTCTGCAAATCAGCTTTCTTGACCCAGTATTCTTAATATGCTGGTTGTGGTCCTAGATAAATAAAAATATTAAAATAAAAACTTTGTAATAATTTCAATATTTGTGTAGTTTATCAAATTTGCCAACATTTGCAGATGAAGGGTATTGAATTAATTTTTTCATGCCTCACCATTTCATTATGTATGCAATATCATATGTCTGAAATGGTGAAGGCGTGATCATATTATATATATATGACGAGTAAATTGAAGATAAATTTGTTGCAATGCATTTGATGAACATCAAGTGAATATGGATTGAGACTATTGGAAAATCAACATTGGAGATTTTATTAGTTTGTCATGTATAAATAAAATGCTTTGAATTTATTACAATTTTATTATAGCTGGTTATTGTTATTTTCTAATTGTAAAGATCATCTTGTGACAAATCGTTTGAAAATTATCAGATACAGATTCGTTATAAAATAAAATACTCGTTTTTCTTCTTCCTAAAGAATACCAATCTAATCGGCCAAAAAATGTAATTTTCAACTTTATATTTTAGTGTTATACACTTTCGCCAATTACAAATGTCCATCACTTCCTATCTTAAAGTTTTTCTTGATTGCACAGTAATTTTTCATGGTCACATGAACATCAGACAGTCATAAGTCCCTTTCACTCCAAAAATTGCAGAGGCTTGTCCATACTAAATAATGTGCATTAGCTAGTAGCATTCATGTTCTACCAATGGTCATGTAAATTTTCGGAAATTATTTCTTGGCTTTTCATTTTACTGAAATGTGTTGTAGACTGTTGTTATCCTCCTGCGTGTAGAGCATTTGAAGCGAATTACTCCTGAATATCGCCCACGTGATCAAAGGAAATCACTCAGATTAATTAGTAAGTATTAAAAAAACTACACTTTCGTACTATCATTATTAACATGGCAGTTACAATCAGTTGTAAATATTAGTTATTTTCAATGCTCTGTGTACGCTGATGAGTAAATAAAAAAGCAGTTGTGTGGCAAGCAAAAGCATAAAGTTTATGTGCGAATAAAATATTTATTATTAATTAAATAAAATGAATGGTATACAAATTCAAAAGAGAACACATAAAAAAAGTAGTAAATATATACTTTAAGTATATACGTATTTTTATTCGTTAGATTGTGTTTTGTTGCGACTTTTTTGCTAATATTTTTATGCGGTGACAAGTTTAAAATTACACTCTATATAATGGTGAATATTGTTTACGATTTTGGATGATGAAATCTCTGCATATTGTTATCAGAAATCGAATTAAGATATATATATATATATATATATATATATATATATATATATATATAGATTTGCCGAATTCCACCGGCAAATCAAGAGGATATAACCATACAACATGGGGTCCCAAACGACGTTTAGGGGGTAAAAATCGCAAAAATATCAGGAGTCGGCGAACTTTTGGAAACTGTAAAAAAATTAATAACAAAATAACAAAAGGGGTTTCAACTATGAATTTTTTTAAAGTGAAAGCTCATTCTTAAAGGCTATTTTTTATGTAAGTAACATGCCGATTTGATGAAGCAGGGGGTCGTAAATTATTGAAAGCGAAAAAGTAGTTTAGAACCCTTATCTGCAAATATATTAACTTTAAGAAAAATAAAAGCTTGCAAATATACTCTTTAATTTGATATAAGTCTGTAGTGTGAAAACTGAGGAGGTTTTAAAATATTCAAGAAAAACTAAAATGTTTGCCAGGAAACATCGCTGCAACATCGGTACCGATGTTTACAGAGGGTGTTGCCAAATTCGGAAAGTAAATTTAGAGAAGTGATAGTAGGCATTAAGGAGATGAAAGATTTTCATAAAACATAGGATCGCAGGAGACGCTTATTCTGTGAAAATCGCAAAAACAGACATCGAAGAGACCATTAGCCTGGCGAAGAGAATGGCCCTAAGAATGCAAGGATTTGGAACAAGGTAGTCGAGAAGAAGAAGCTTTCTAGTATCTAAATTTGCCATGCGTTTGAGGAATATAAAAGCAGCGATCATTGCAGAATTGATGGTTCGAGGAATATAAAAACAGCTTGTATTCATTAAGTGCAGAATTGATTGTCGATAAGGTTCCTTCTCAAAAGTCAGATTTCACGAATGACGAATATGCAGATATGCATTTAATTTAAGACCGAGCGGATGGTACTGTACGGCTAGCACAAAGAATATGCCAATAGCAATATCCAAGTAGGCGTTGTCCACACCACAGCACCTTTGCAAATATTAATTGACGGTTGCTGGAGATAGGATCCTTCAAAATAAGAAGGCCAAGTGCAGGGCCCGAACACCTCAGTGGCGCAAAGTACCTTGTTTTCTTGCAGCACGTCCTTCCGGATTTACTGCAGGAAATACTGGCTATTGTACTCCAGAACATGTGGTTAATGCATGTTGTTGTACCAGCGCATTTTTTGAATTCTGTGCGTAACTACCTAGATGATACATATCCTGGGACGTTGATAGAACTTGGCGGGCCTGTTGATTGGCCTCCACGTTCCCCGGACCGCAATCCTTTAGATTTCTTCTTCTGGGACAATATGAAATCTCTTGTTTATCAGTCCTCCCGCTGGTGTGGTGTGGTGTGGAGAGGGGGGTGCCAGCTCAGGTGTCGTCCTCGTCATCTGACCGTGGTTCAAAATTACGAGGTCCGTCCCAAAATAGCCCTAGTGTTGCTTCAAACGGGACGTTAATATAACTAAACTTAAAACTTAAACTTGTTTATCAGACACATTTGGATACATTGAAAGATCTCGTAGTACGGATCGTCGTAGCTGCTGGAGAATTCGCAAGCACATCTGGTAAGTTTGAGTACATCCGTTGGTCCTTTAAACGTCGGTGTTGGTTTTGTGAAGACCTTCACGGCCGCGACACTGAGCACATTTTTATAAAAGTTTCTCATTGTCTCTTTTCTTATGTTAAAATGTCCGTGCTGTAAAAGTATGCTGTATTTGTATTCCAGCAAATGAATTTCACCGTCGTTCGGGACTTTATATTTCTTTGAAAATTCTAATTTCCTTTATGCCTACTATTACTCTTCAGAAGCATCCCACACATGTTCTGTCTGATTTAAATCAGGGGAGCACACCGTCCAATCCATTCGAGTGATATCTTCACTTTCCAGGAGCTTCTCAACAGCATGAGTCCTGTGTGGCTGTGCATTGTCATCCATAAAAACGAAGTCTGATCCAATGGCACCTCGGAACAGACGTATATCGGGAAGGATCACCTCCTGACAATAGCGATCTCCAGTTACAGAACCTCTGTCGAAAACGTGGAGCTCAGTCCACCCGTTCACCATAATTCCTCCCCAGACGACAACTCCAGGACCACCGAAACGGTCTCTTTCCGTGATGTTACTGCGATGAAACCGTGTACCGACCTCTCTCCAAATCAACTGGCGTTGGGAATCGCTCTTGGCATTAAAACGACTCTCATCTGTAAAGAGGACACGACTCCATTCATGAGATGTCCAGTTTTTATGCTCCCTGCACCACTCTAAACGGTGCCGCCGGTAGGAAACTGTCAAAGGGATGCAGCGTTGAGGACGGCGGGCGAATAGGCCACCTTTGTGAAGGCGTCTGGACGCAGTAAAATGCGATACTTGTCGCCCCGTTGCTGCACACAGTTGCTGAGCAATGGCGCTTGCTGACTGGTTTCGGGTTCTTTTCACTTGCAGGACGATATATCGGTCATCCACTGCAGTTGTTTTCTTGGGGCTGCCACCACCAACCTTTCTCACAGCTGTACCTGTGGTTTGGAAACCTTTCCAAGAGCGCGAAACGACACTTTTGTTGATTCCGAACTCTTCATCTACACTGGTCACACTACGCCCCTCTTCCAGCTATCCGATCATTCTTCCACGTGTGAAATCGTCCAGGTGATTTCTGCTAGCCATATTTCACTAATTAACTCACGTGCACTTGCAGCGAATGTCTTTAATTACGTCTCCGTCCTTCCTTTTATTGTAGTGTTGAGCTGCGCGCGCCTTCCGCACGTGTTTTGCGTACGCTCACGTCGCCTGTGATGTTTTGTTCCTGATATTTGCATACGCATGACCTTTCTCTTGAATTACGTGTTCATTGTACTGATCGCAAGAACTCCTTTTCTGCAATTTCATGGCTATCTGCTTAAAATTTGCATTGTTGCTTAAGTTTTGCACACCAGTGCAGTTAGAAAGTGTCTGCAAATACTTGTCGGTTGATTATGTTTTCAAAAAAGACATTATAATACTGTCTTAAATAAATAATCGTAAAACCCTTAACAACGAAACAAATTTTCTAGACTGACAATCTTCTTCATTTTTTTATTTTTTTATCTACAAAATCTTTGTTTTCTTTTCCACGATCATTACCAGAAAATAGCGGTGTGTTTGACGAAGCAATTTTTGTAATTTATATATATGAAAATTCTTATTAGTGTGGAATCTTTAAAAAAACTATATAAAACTTTAATAATTGCAGAAAATATAATTTAAAAAATAAGTTACTTTGTTAGCAGAAAAATATGAATCATAGGTTTAGTTATGTGATTAATTAATAATATTAATTATTAGCAGAAAAATGATTCTTAAAACAATATCAAGAATGATATTTGTTTTACCATTTTATAGAATAATTATATATAAATGTTGTACTTTTATTTTTTTATTTTAATTTTCATTAATTAATTTTAATTTTATTTTTTCATTATGTCCAACTTTTATAATAAGTAACATTTTAAGTCTAGTCATTAAGGAAAGAATTGTTCAAGAATTTCTTTTTCTATGATTGAAAATTTAGGTTCTTCAAAAATGAAGTGAAGTGACTCAAAATAAATTCATTATATTAATTCACACATTCAATTCCAACATAAAAAATCCGCTAGAAAGAACTTAAATTACTTTAAAATTAAATTCTAAACTTCCCTTATAGATAAGATTTTAAATAGCTCTATCGTGAATGAAATATTAACGCTAGCAAAGATATTATGAAATCTTTAGTATTTAAATCTCAACAATGGTACTTATAAATGCAGATTATTTCAATAGCGACTGCTAGAAGCGAAATATCACATCAACATTCCATGTTATTCGATTTTTGAATAATTATATTCGCGTTTCTAATATATTTAAGCAAACAGTTGTAAAAGATGTTGGATATCTGAATAATAATGATTGTGAAATCGTATTTTATTTAGTTTTGGAGCTGAAACTAGAAATGACTCTTTCATGCGTTAGTGCAAATAAAAGTCGCGATTTAATTCAATGCAGTGAGCTTCGAAATTCATTCATTAGAAGAAATAGAAATTTATGATTTTACCGAATGTTACCGTAAACTGATATTCTTGTTTCTTAGGAAAGTATATGACGAAACAATAATGGCTGCAAGTTAAAGCCATTAGTTTCGTTTGTTATGCAAATAAAAAGTATCTGTTTTGCAAATTTGATTTCCATGTCTAAGAAATATACAAAAAAAGTACTAAGATTCTCAAAGAAAAAAAAAAACTCATGATCTTAAAAATTACACGAAGTTTCCTTGCTTTATAAACCTATGAGACCTATGAAAATTTTTAAAAAATTTCCTGTGTAAAATTACAGTTTACAAATATACACAAAAGTCTAAAGGTAAAATTCTATTTTGCTTATTAGATGCTTGCATGTATTTTGATAATTTTTTTCATTTTAAAAAGGCATTTATTGGGGAAAATTGGTACAATATATATGAATTAAAATATTTTCCACCATTTTCTACAACTGTTTCACATTTTCGTTTAATAAGTCTTGCAATTGATTGCCATCGAATCTTTTTGGTCTCTATGCCGTTCTTTGTCATTTGACATCGAAATCACCACGCTTAAATTGTTGAAACCAAAACCGACCATTGGGATATGGCAGAGCAGCATCATCATAAGTTTCTAAAAGTGCCTGATGGGCTTCGGCAGCAGATTTCTTCAAATCAAACATAAAAAGGCAATGAATGTCAGAAATGCAATTTGAAGCGTTCCATGATTGGGGCCTTTATACACAGAATAACTCAGCGATACTAAATGGAAAACTTTTTAAATGATAACAATTAAGTATTAAAAATTGTTATAACCCAAAACCATTGTCATTTATAAAGACATTTCCCTTGTTTATCAATAGATGTCGTTGATTAAAATACATGTAAATACCTCATAATAATTTTCTAAGTGATATTTCTGAACGACATGAAACATTTGTTTATTGTTGAATATTTTAAATTAATAAGAGTGAGTATTTGATTCAAACTGCAAAAAAGTTGTGGCATGGGGATTAATTTTTTTTCTATACATTAATTTTGAAATGCTGACACAAGTATAATTATTGATATTTCTATTAATTTTAAATGATTTTAATCTTCTGCACAAATGTTTGGTATATTATACACTTTAAATACACACATACTTATTTTCGTTAGTTGTTAATATAGCTAATACAATTTAGAGAATTTTAAGATATCCTTAAACTGAAATTTTTTTAATGGTAGAAATTTTCTAGTTGAGTTAGTACTAATCACTGAAAATGACGATTTTTTGTTTTGAATGTCACTTTTTTAAAGTTAAACATCACACCGATGGACGTGCATTTGCCGCGAGTGACACGCAAAACGCTTATGTGCCGCGCTTGATTTACAAAAAATATAAAATACTGATCAGAAAATAAACCTTAGCATTATCTTTTATTATAATAATAATAATAAAAAATCTGTTCTAAAAATCATTAAGATCAACAAAAATTATCAAGCAGTCATTGGTGTTGAATGACTAACTGAAATGCCCCGTATTTGATAAATGAAGGTAGTGGTTGCAACTAATGCGAGCCTTAGTAATCAATGGATTTCATGTATGATGAGTGGAAAAGAAAAAAAAATTAGAAGGCTTCCTAAATTACATCTTGTTTCTCCCCGTAAAAAATAAGGAGTTGAGAATCGTCGAACAATCTAAAAATGGTGATCAGAGTATGATAACCATAGTCGGCAAGTGGAAAAAAAAAGACTAAGATAGGGTTCACACGAGGCCAGCGCGATCATTCTCCCGATGAGACAACCATTTGCTACTGTCCGAATTGCGGTCACGTGATGTCTCTTGAGGTAAGCGTGACTATTCATTGCGCACAATAGTTGGCGTCATGTGAACGCTGCTTAAATGTGGCTCAAGCACATCATTCTAATTTCTTCTTATTTTTATTACTTGGAAGACTGCACTTGTGAGTTTTAAGAAGAGCCCATGCAATGGAACTATCATCTAATTAGATAATCGTCAAAAGAATGCATATCATAACAAGAATGAATGGACCTCTTCTTTCAGTGAATGAAACGGTTATTTTTTTTAATTAAATAAATGTATAATGCGGATAAAAAAAACTAAGCTATGCTGTGAATACTAATATATACCGTATATTATAATTAAAATACTATGAGGTACACATTATATTATTTATAAGAAATGATTGTCTTCTATTTCAAAAATCATAAGGCTAAGTTCTCTTTTAGAGACACACGGTGTGTTTGAAGTTGAATCTTGGCTCAAAACACACCATGAGGGAACTCAACACCAGAAAGCTAAAACGAGAGGATCGCAATTATATTTTGTTGGGAGAAATATTTATGTTGAAAATAAAATACAACGCTGAATATATATATACGAACTAAAGAAGAATTTATTTATGGTTTATAATATTTTATATATTTTATTTATTTAAATCATATTTTTTAAATTTATTTATTTTATATATTTATTCATCTATAACCTCATATTTTATGCTTTATCTAAATTACGATGAAACAGAACTAATACGCAAAAATTCTTAAACATTTAATTGTCTCGGATTATTTGACATCAGATTTAACATTGGTTTTGTACCTTTAGACAAGTTTTGATGGAAATTTATATCAGGAAAAAAGAAATAAATTTTTATTAATTCATTTAATGAAGTGTAAAAAAAAAATTCTGGCTTCTTTCTTTCGCTTCTTAATGCTGGGTCTAGATTTTGATATTCTTATGAATACTGTCAGGAAAAATAACCATGATAAGATATAAACGTAGTTTTAAAGTTGTTTAAAGTATCTTCAAAATATAAAGGTTAAGATATTAAAAACGGAAACAATGAATGACAACTATAAATGTATTTTTTTTTCAGGAGTAGAAGCGTAATCAAGCAGATATTATTTGTTTCTAAGCATACAATTCTTTTTTGTTTTTGCATTTCTTTGAAAAAATATTTATTTTAAAACATTAATTATCTTTATAAGATCACTGCATGAAGTATGCAAAATATTGTTAGGCAAAAAGAATATTTATAAAGAGAAATTATATGGCCAAGCATAAGAATAGAACTAATTATATGATAGTGAAATACATAAATTTTATTCTTTTCATGAATATGAATAATTTTTTCCAGATGTTCTCATCATTGGCCTTCATCACTCTAAAAATGCCTTGTTGTTGTTTCAGTTCTTTTCGTACTTTGGTGATCGTATTCACATCGCATGAACCAAGTGCGAATGTATTTTTCCTACATTGTCGGAGGAAAAATATTTTTACCGTTTGCTATATTTTTCATTGCACATTCACATTAATATGGTTTTAGGAAATGAAAATAGCATACTGATTTCAGGGCTATCATGCTCCTCTTTATAAGAGCATAGACTCTCATAACATATCTCCCAGATGTTGAACTAAAACGCTTCTTTTTGTGCACAGCCGACCACCTCACTAGCACTGAACGTAGCATTATTAACATGAATTTTTTTGTGGCCGACTGCTATCTTTAGCATAGTTCGTCCCTAACACTGAGCTATTCACCAAACAGGCATCTTTTTCGAGGCCACTGGCCTCTAGCCATAAAGTGGTCAATCACTGACCTACCTCCTAATCTTACCAGTCACCTGCCTTCCTATTAAATAAGGAACGGACCATCGCATTAAGAAAATTTATGTGAAATCTAAAAATGAGGGAAAGAGTGTAGTTCAGTTACCTTTAATGAAAGATAAAATTAGTTATGATGATTCAAAACTAGAAATTTCGCATCTGTTTGAAGAAGGAGCACAGACTTCTAGAAATGAAATTTCATATCATTGTTATAAAATTTTCATCCGTAAATACGAAACTCTAAATCACATGTGAATAATTAACTTAATAACGAAAGCGGAAAGTTATTTGCCTCATCACGCAGTTTTGGAAACCAGTATTAGTATTACTAAATTACGAATAGTTTCCGCAGGCTCTTACTGATGTCAACATTTTGATTCTTTGATACTTTTTTCCTTTCTTACATCATCGTGACTCTGAGGAGGATTAGCGCATCCTCCTCAGAGCCATCCACTTTGCATATTGATTCGCTTTTTCACTGCCATGTGTTCGATATAGGCCTAAACCCAATTCAACTCTATTCACTTGTTAATTTTTAGATTATTTTATCTTTTGACACCCATATTTCTCTATAACAATTGTGAGATGTTTGCATGGATGGTAGGACTGACAGAGAATCTCTAAAAAATTATCATTTTTTTCGTCCTCCACCCTTTCACAATATTCAATGGCCATCTTTAGAGTTCACCTTACTGTATGGAAACTTGTGGCATGGTTCAATAATTTCACAGGACTTTTATCGATTTCCTTCCTTCTATAGTATACAACTATTGCAGCTCCTACTTTATTATCATCTTTCGAACCACCTGCAAAAAGTCACATACCATCCATATGTAGAATTTTATGATTTGAAACAATAAAAGGCTTTTCACAAAATTATTATATAGAACTACTTATCTAATGTTGATCTCATCTCAGAATTAATGTTTTGCAAGTTCTTTAGTAAGGGAATTCAGCTGATTTAATCTGATCCTGTATATAAAATTCATTTTAGTATTAATCTGATACGCATATTGAGTAACATCCAAAACACAACTGAACAATCGCCTTGTGTGCTTGCTTTGTGAGTGCTAATCCATCAGGATGGAACATTCTTCCTGAGTTATGGAATAGATTCGAGAGTAGAACGCCGTTAAAAGTAATATTGAAGCCATCTTAACATAGTCCAGAATTTCTTAAAACTGATATCTTCTATATTCAATAACATGTACGTTTCCGTGATTTTCTTTCACCCATCAAACCTTCCTTTTTTATTTATTTGTACAAGCAGCGTACAAGTCAGAACAAAAAACTATTTTAATACAAAAATAAATCTCCAATTTTTATTGAACGAATCTTTTTAATGTTTTCATTTAAAAACCTGTTTTTTGAAGCAAGCTGAATTAAAAAATTAAAATTGCAATCTAAATTTAAAAAAAAAGAGGAACTAGTCCTTTTCGTTTTTTATGGATAATTAATATCCGAGTGGCAGATAATAATGGGTAATTGCTATTTAAGAGCAGGATAATTATTTTCACATTTTACTTTAACTTTTAAAGATATAATTTTTCATTTATTATTTTCACATTATAATTATATATATTTTTTTATTTTTTATGCAGATTTGTTTGGTAAAAATATTCTTTTATTTTCTGAAATATATGATTTTGGATCAACAAAATGGGAAAACAAATTTGCAGAAACCTTTCTAAAAATTATGAATGTTTGAATCTTATTCGAATTATTAACTTATATTTTAGTTTACTCAATTGTTCAAACTTTTTATATCATATTTAGACCATTTTTTAAAAAGTTAATGATGATTGATGAGGGAAAACCTGGCTCGTTGCATCTTTGTTTTAGCAGTTTCGTTTAAAAAAATTGATGGGAAGTTCCATAATTTACCTTTTGATAAAATGAATTGGAATTATTTTGATACATGATTTAAGTTTGATGATGCATGATTTGATACATGATTTCAGGCAATTTTTAGAGATGAATATTTAAAAAAACTCTAAAAATGTTGAAAATGTTTTTTTCTTTTTTAATTTAATGTCAGAAGATGCTTTTAGGGAAAGTAAAATTAACAATTTACAGTAGAAAAAGTTAATAATTATTATTGATTATTGTGTCTTATTTCCATATTTACAGAAAATAAAAAGGGAAATTTTATAACCGGCGAAAATCTCGTACCTGTGATTTTGCTTCACTTTCTTATCATTTCGAATCTCCTGAATCATTTCTGAAATTTTGCCTTTCTTGTCGATAAGTTTGTCCAAGAATGTGATACTTGGAAAACCGAACTAATTAGTGCAAGAAAATTTGACCTGTTGTATTTCGTCCAAATTGTTGATTTCAGTGGTTGGGCGGTATTTGCTAAATAGCGAATCTCCATATTTGGTAGCAAGTCTCAGATTTGTGCCGCATTTATTGAAAGAATGGGAGTTAATCAGTTACTCTTTCTTATATATATATATGTATGTATGTATGTATTGTGGAATTATGCTGCTAAATAATTGACCCAATATATTAGCGGAGAAAATACGTGCTCGATTTCCTTCAATGCATTATGAAGTTAAAAGCAAAACGAAATTTTAATTATGCAAAGAATTTGTAGAAATGACTCTATGCTGAATTTTTAAGGTACGTGATAAGAATTGAGCTGTTAGCACCCGAGATGAAAATAATGCAGATTTGCGTATACAAAGACGGTGTTCTTTGTGAATAAGCAATAAATTTTACCTGAATTACATAATTTTAATTTTGAAATAACTTTTGTGTAAATAAAAGAAGAAATCGAATCTAAGTATTTTAATCAGAAATTAAAATACATAAAATTTGCATTTGTTCATCGGTTTTATATATCTCTTGGTGCATGGTCATGTGAAGAATAATATGACATTATACATGAATTTTTACTCTCTTATTCATATGATAAATAAATCTGTGCGCAATTTATATTCTTTTCAAGTAACATAGTTATTTTTATAAGCAACTTATAATATTAACTTCGAATGCAGTGAGCTTACAACGTTTTGGCATTTCAGAATGTTATTTAAGTTTTAAAGTTAGTTAGCCTCCATCCGCCAGAAAAAAATCTGCGAATAAAATTATTTGAAAATTATATATATCATGATGATAATTAGGCACGCATATTATTGATAATAAAAAATAATTGAAGTAAAAAAAATCATTTTTCAAAATGTACAAAAATAATATAACCTGTTTGCCCGTACGTCATCCCTGCATCTATTCATCTTATCTTCACACTTTTAAACTACAATTAAACTGTTCGTAATTGTTATAATGCTGTTCAACGTTACATAGAACAAATAAATATCTCAAGAGTTCTATATAAATTCTCAATTGAACAAAATATTCCCAAAATTAAAGACTTCATCTAATTTCAAAGCAAAGAAAATAAATCAGTGAAGAGATTAAGAACTGATTTTGTATGAAAAAGGATAAGATTTTTAAATATTTTACAGTAAAGCATAAGGCTTAAAGAGCAATGCCACACAGTTTTATGAGAGTTTAAAGGGGAAAATATTTGAAAGAGGTCTTTTGTTTAAAGATTGACTGAAGCCACCCTATGGCATCAGATGATTCCCCCCCCCCTTCTCTTTATGTGTTTATATTCCGTATCATGACGAGTTCGAAGCACGTGACTATTGAAAGTTTCCCCGAGAACAAATCCGTGAAAGGAATTTCCAGTAATCAAACTCTATCGTAGACCTTCGTAGTATTTTTTATTCAAGAATAGTATTTGAGTTTACTCTAACTGTCACCCTGAGCGACCGTTTGAAATTCGGAATTTTCCCTGTTTGGAATGTTGCAACGAATACAACGACCTCACGATTCGATAAGGGAACTATAGATTTTCGTTTTCCCTATTCAAAATGGATGGGAAACAACGGCCCTAGTTTTTCCCTATGCAAAGCAATGAGCTTTCTAGTACCATGGGGAATTACTTTTTATGTTTCTCTGAAATTTCCATAAGTATTTATGCTTGTAGAAGCAAAGTAAACATTGACTACCTGTATTTGGATCTCATAATACAGTGTTCCAATCGAAAAAAATATATTAAGGTCTTTTTGGAATAAATAAAATTATATTTAGATATTTCATTTTTACATTGTATTTAAAATGCATTTCATCATATTTTTCAGTGCTTTTCCTTTTTTTTATTAATTACAGACTTACATTTAATTACCAAGGAGTTTAATCTAATTAAAAAGAATTCAATAAAAATGTTATTTTCTTATGTTTTTTGAATAAATAAAACTTGATGGTATGTTATCTTTTATAATGATCGTTTTTTTTTAAATTGATTTATAAATTATTAATTACATAATTTAATTTCTCGAAGTAATTTTAAGAAATAATTTCTAAATAGAAATTACTTTACTGATTTGGTGAATATGCAGTTTAATTATCTTTTAGATTTTAATCATTTTAGACAAAATGCACTGAAAAATTTAAGGTGACAATAAAAGCTCTTTTTCTGTTATTTCTACTTCTTAAACCAATGTAAATTGTAATTATGGAAGAAACAAACGGAAAAAGTGACATGCATACATTGCCCAAATTCTGTGCTTTCAATATATATATATATATATATATATAATCTTTTATATCTCTTATTTATGATACAGCAATAGAAAAAATGTCAAATATGTGAAGAATTTTCTGTTCCAAAAGAAAGAAAAAATGAGTTATTGTAATTATAAATTTTCCCTGCCCTTAAATACAAAGCTATAAGCGGAATTTATACAAAATCTGCTTAACTTTATTTCTTTATTAAATATGAAATGTTTTAAAAAGGAAAGCACAGAGGAGTTGAATTTTACTGAATATTTCAAGAGAAAATCTTTGTTTTGCTTTCAAGAATAGTTTCTTGCAAGAAGAAAAGGAAACAATTTCTTCCATAAATTTTCCACTTCTTTAAATTTCATAATGCAATGGAAGGAAAGTGTTTAAAGGAAAACAATTTCTGTGAATCAGTTTCTAATGGCCCTTTTAAATTTCAAATGAGATATTTACACGTTTTTACTTGTCGCAAATAGGATTTTATTTTAGATAAGACATTTAAAAAGTGTGTCAGTTTCCGAAAAATACTTTTGTTCTTGATATCTAATGCAAATATCAGGGGAAAAAATTATAACTGCACATTCCAGAAAATGTCTTAAACAGCGTTTATTACTCGTTACTTGTGGCTTGTATATCTAAGATCCCCCATGGCGTTCCTCATTTGACAAAAATTATATAAATGATCTATTTTGTTAGATGATTGACTATCTTCATCAGAATAGAAAATATATATTTATATTTATTCTAAATAATAATCATAGTTATATTATATATTTATAAACTGAAATTCATTTTTTTCTCCTGAAACTTTTTAGCTATTTTAGGAATAGTGTGAATATTTTGTTAATATGTCAATGAGCTTTTATTAAAGGCATAAACATTTAAATAAGTGCATCACACATTCGGTATTTTGATATATACCGTTTATCCGTGGACCTAAATAAGTCTCCTGGAAACGCCAAGCTATTTTAATGATAATTGCAAGTTATTTCCAGACGAAGTTGGACAAACATAATACTGTAGTCTTAAAAAAAAATAACATAATGATTCAGAATTCCTGAGATTTATTTGATACAGATGGCAGCTGCATCGACAAATGAATTATTATAGCTAAGGAAAAGAACAAAATCTTTTTCGGATTAAAAAGAAAAGAAATAG
Organism: Argiope aurantia; assembly: GCA_026543865.1. Lineage (NCBI taxonomy): Eukaryota > Metazoa > Arthropoda > Arachnida > Araneae > Araneidae > Argiope > Argiope aurantia. Next base: position 45,217 of record JAPMOR010044053.1, read on the forward strand.
AGCCCGATTGTAAATGCATGATGCAGTTTAATGGAGTCAAACATTCTCCTACTCTTCTCAAGAATCATGATTGACAGATTTGAATTTTATCTAGTTTCTCAAATGGTTAGATTCTCAAATTTCTCTCCTTTAATAATAGTATAGTTATTTTTACTGCTCGTTATTACTAGAATAACAGTCCTCGTACTCTGTTATCAGTCGTACATTTCTGGTAATTTCCATTTTCCAAATTTTCCCAAAATTTTATGCCTGTGAACACATTGTTCTCCCTGGGAAGAACCATGTCCCTAACTCACAAATTATGTTGATCTTTTCACCAACTGTACTGAGATTGAAGTATCCGTAGGTACTACCGGCATCAGGCCTTTCAAAAATTTGTTTTTGGCTTTGGACTAGTTTCCATCTGGATGAAATAGACATGTAGTTAGAATCAACAGCAGCTGATGGATTAACCAGGACATCATCAAAGAGTAAGTGGGTTGGAGTAAGAAATTGATAGTTTCTATCAGTAGCTTCTACTATGGTCAAAAATTGAGGTTCAGTTCATCCGAAGTTCATTGATTTGAATGCAATTTCTATTGGTCTTTCAAAATGAGGCCCAGATGGAGGAATAAAGTTGAAGTTAACTTTTCATAGAAACAGGTCAGAAATGTCAAATGATTTTCTTTTGGGTGATCAACAGAAAGAATCGATGAAAATCACTTACCATATTTTTCTCACAATTAAAGTTTATTCCTTTGTCACAGTATATATTACATGATACACTGTGGTCCTTCTCAGAGTCGCTATGATGTAAGATAGGAAAAAGTATCAAAGAATCAAAATGTTGACATCAGTAAGTGCCTTCGGAAACTTCGTAATTTAGTAATACTAATACTGGTTTCCAAAACTGCGTGATGAGGCAAATAACTTTCCACTTTCGTTATTAAATTAATTATTCACATGCGATTTAGAGTTTCGTATTTACGGATGAAAATTTTATAACCCTGATATAAAATTTCATTTCTAGAAGTCTGTGTTCCTTTTTCAAACAGATGCGAAATTTCTAGTTTTGAATCATTATAACTAATTTAAAGGTAACTAAACTACACCCTTTACGTCATTTTCAGATTTCACATAATTTTTGAAACGATTCTTAAAAACTCTTTCTTTATTAGTCAACATATGCACATTTAGAGAAATCTCTTCAGATATTTGAAGTTTCTGTAGCTTTTAATAGATATTTGCTAAAGACTGCACGTTTGAGATCAGTAGTTTCTGAACTTGCTTACGAATACAACCCCCTCAAAAATAATATTTTGAGCAATAAGAAAGTTTGATTCTTACATTAACTTTCAGAAAATATTCCACTCTAATATTCAAACCTGTATTTAAAGGCATAAGGAAGGTTTTATCAGCAAGCTCAGTTGATATCAGTCAACCAAAGTCTGCGATGTTTATTCTCTTCGGCTTCAAAAGCAACGCCATCTTATATAAAATATCTCTTTTATATTGAAATCTTTTCTCTAACTCTGGGAAAAGGAGAGAACATCAAGGTCGAGGATTCTAATAGTGACGGAATCTTGCTAAACTCAAACAGCATTTACTGTAAACCAAGCCCATACCCTGTAAAATCCCAAACTACTAACGGAAGCTTCATTGAATATCACTCCTCTGGTCATCAATGCACGAAACATCTAAAATTTAACGAATGTATCTTTTATTTTTATTAATACCGTGAGCAAAATCAAAGAGTGATAATCTTGTCTTGCATTCATGCTCATATTTGACTGCACTAGAGGATTCAACCTCTATATCTTCGAGCATAAATTTATGATGCATGCATTGCCAAAATAATTTTGCGGTAATGCGGAGTACTTTTTACCACAAATACGCACAAAATTGCACTGTTAAAATTTCTTGTCTTATGATGCTGGAAACACAAATAACAAAAGTCGATTTTTTAGACAAAATTATATTTGGTCTGTAAATTCAGATTACAATTTTTTTAAAATGTAGAACAGATTGCTCTTATATTTAGGGAAAATGCGCTTTGGTTTATTTTATAGTTTTCTTATGAACCAATGACTTACCTACAAGTGTTTGCTAATTTTGGCCAGCCCTTGCCAATTTTCCAGAGCTTACTCACGCACACTTTAAAACACGCACCTACGTTTAAGGAATTCTTTAAATGAATCGATCATAGAAAAAAAATATGTTCGAACTTATAAAGTAGAGTATAAATGAAGTAAGGATGCTTTAAAATGACATTTTATGCAGTGATTTCAATCCTCGAATCTATTTATCTGGTAGTGAATAGGTGACAAGGCACAATAACATCGTGCCTTGGATCACCAATGACCACTAACAGCTCCCATCATACTATAAGATGCAATCCACTCACATTCTCCTCCTTTACTACAAAATAAACTGTTATAATTAAAAAATCCTGAAAATTAACTGAACTGTATTAATTTCAGCTATATTAACATAGAAAACGATCTAAAAGGATCTCTTATGTAAGTTCCATGTGAAATTGCATTTTTCTTGGATATTTTCGGAAATTATATCTAACTATTCATAAAATATTTAAATAATAATTTAGTTTTATAAATTAGTCAAAAATGTATCCTAAAATGATTATTTCCTTTTATAAACAGATATATTTGCAACTGAGAAATTTATTGCATTGTTGTAAAATATTGAAAAATAAGTTTTGTTAATCAAAAAAGTAATTCAAATCTTAGAAGATTAAAAAGCTCTGAATCGTGGGAAAATTCCTACTGACTTTACAATTCGACACTGAAAACTCATTTGTATTACAACACGAAAAATTAGTTAACAATGATGCATATCATCCATCTTATGATTTATCGCTGGAACCAAAAAGTCTAATTTTGAAGGCATTATTTTTTGTCCTTACATGGCGGCAAAATTATGAACTTAAAGACTGATAATCACAGTGAAAGAAAATACTTCCCCTGAATAAAGAAATCACAGATGAAATTTGATTACTGGCATTTTTCTCTCAGTACTTTGTTTTCGATGTTGTTTTAATGATCATATGCTTTCAATAGGGCCGGTCCTGCATATTTAATAAAATCGTAAAATAGGACGAGGAAAACTCTTTCTAGCAAAAGAATTTTGTCAAGTCAAACTTATTTTTAATGATTGCCTGCTGAGGCTATTGACTTTTATCTTCAATCATTTGAAAAACTTTGTGGTTTTACGTCAGAGGTTTTCGTCTCTGCTTTTATCTGGGAATATGAGAAAAGATGATAATTTTTTTTCCGCGATCGTTTGTTCAAGTCTTCACTTAATTATAGATTATTGCTTTTTTTTATTTTTAGCGGAGGTATTGATAATTCATTACATATTGATACAAATTCATGCTATTAATTTTAAAGGTCATTTTTTTTACAAAATAAGAATTGATAAAAAGAAATTATTAGTTTAATGATTTATGAATTAGCATTTTTCTAAAATATACAACATTTTTCAAAATATTTTCCTATTTTGATTTCAATATCGTCATTAGTAAGACATTTATTAATAGTATTTTGGTAATTGTGAAATATTAATACTTGTAAATTTTCCAAGAATATTTCAATAATATCTCATTTAAATATCATAAATTTTAAGATTGTATATATATATATATATTGCAATTCATAGAAAGAAAATTATAAATAATTCATAAAAAGAAAATTATAAATAATTCCTAAAAAGAAAATTATAAATAATTCATAAAAAGAAAATTTTACAAATTATAAAAAGTGCGAATTTAAATTGAAATAAACCATAAAAAAATTCCATACATTAAAAAAAATTACTATTCCAGGTGCATTCCATAAATGCATAGTGCCAGAAAAATTCTAAATAAAGGTTTTAAAGTTAAAGTAAGAAAATTTTGTAACTCGAAATTAAAAGAATTGTGATTTGATGATATTTAAATTTCCTTCATTTCCAAACTGTTTTTATAGTGAAAAGAAAGTGTGAAAAATTGAAAATATTATAATGCTTGACTGATATATTTCTGAGGAATATTCTCATTTGATACGAAGCAAGCATCGAGAAAAAGTGCTAATTTTCCCTTTCCTATTTCACCGAACGCAGATCTCTTTTCTATATTAAAATCTCGTCGCTTTCATGCTATTTTTTCTTTGCGTATAAATAATTTGGAAGGAAAAATCAAAGAAAGTTGTGTTGAAATTTTAATGAATGTTCCGAAAAATATTCTTGCTTTCCTTCTAAGGCGGAGAAGAAAAATAATTTCGTAGAAACATCGTCGAAAGAAATATTTTTCACCTTTTCAACTCGTGCAATGCCGTGCCGAAGGAAGACTTACTTATAAAGAAAAGCCTGTGTTGTAAATAGAACTTCCTTTCGTTCTTTTCAACTTAAAGATGCGATATTTTTCATAAGCTTCTACTTTTCAAATAGGATTTTCTATTCAGTTGAACATCAAAAGCGGGGATGAGTTACAGGCAAAATTTCCCAGAGGCTCAAATGCCTGAATAAATATCAGCTGGTATGCGATCATGAATGATTTGATACTTAGACACTGGAAATGCTAATGGTAGTTATTTGTTGTCACTTGCAGACCATTTTCGATGAAATCTGCCAGTTGTAAAAAATGTATTACATTCGTCATTTTATTTTATTTATAATTCGCATTAAGGATTTAAATGCACATTATTTTCAATTCTAAAGAATGTATGGAAATATCAGACTGCCTTTAGTGTATTTTTTTTCAGCTTTTATATTTTAACGTTCCTTAAACTTACTATTATAATATATATCGGATATTTGGAAGAACTCAAATAATTTATATTTTACACGACAGAGTGGGAGATTCGAAAAAAATTCGCATACTAAGAAAGGAACAAACATAAGCGCCGTCGGGGACCCTTATTGCTACCATGAAAATATCTTTTATTAGAAAAGAGTCCTTTTGATAATTTTATTAACGATTTTGAACCAGCTTCTGATAATTCTTTTTTTTTAATTCCGAAAATATTAGAAAGATTTATGTAAAAATATTTGTGGGTTTCACAAACTGCAGGATCAGTTACATTTTATATAATTTCTGCCACTCATACCATTTATTAAATGTTAATTATCTGCTACTTTAACCTTATTTTTGAAAGCAAGCTACTCTGTTTTCTTAATGCTGTCTAAAATGTGTGATATAAGAATTTCAATTTTTTTCATTGAGGGTCAACTAAAATATAAGAATTTTCCTTTTTTTCACTGTGGAAATATAGTTATTGGGGTCAATTAAGATATATAGAAGCCCATAGCGTTGATGATTAATATAATTTATCTATCAGAATTGTTTCATCAGGAATTTTTTCTTCAGCTCTTGTCTAAGCTAGCTCCTAAGCCTAAGCTCCGGTCTAAGTTAGCTCTTAAGTCTTTGCTCCGGTAGACAAACTGCATCTAATTATGAATAAATGAGCCAGAACTTATTCGAATTATCAGACTTATCAATATAAGAGAAGGCCTCCGGGTCCATTTCTAATACGTATTTGTGCAAGGGTTGAGAGCTTTGCGTGGACATTTGCATTTCACATTAAATGAAAGACATTCAATGAACAGCAAATTTGTGATTGACACTCCAAAATCTTTTAAAATGACCTATTTTTTAAAATAAAGGAAAATAAAAATGGATTCAACCCTTCGCCCGATGAAAAATGAATCTTTTCGTTTAATTTCCACAGAAATATATTTTGGATAAACTGTGAAGAGTCAGCACAAAGATGCGATATAAAAAAATCACCTTATAAAAGTTTTCAAAGCATAGTTATATCAATTTTCTTGAAATTACAAAAGTATTATGCTTTTTCAGTTTCTTTCTTTTGTACTATTAAAAGTTAGTGAAATTAAAAATGTTCAGAACCACTAGATGGTTAATGAATCATGCTTAATTCACAATCTGTCTCATAAGTGTTTAATAGAAAAGTAATCACGAAATGATGTTACATTTACAATGGACTCATGATTTATATCCTTAAATTGTTTTTAAGTAGTTCTTTGAATGACAAAAAAAAAAAAAAACACTGAGATAAAAGTATGATCTGACTTGGCTCAGTTTTTAAATTTTTTTTATATATTTTAATTATTTATTTAATTATTTTTATAAGCACCAGCAGTTCTATGGATGTGAAATAAAATATAGTTGCAAAATTAGAGAAGAAATTCGTACTGAACGATCTGGAGAGCACATATTGATAAATTTTCTTCATTCACTGAAGAGTAATGCTTTGAAACACCAGGAAAAAATTAATATTGTTAAAATTTAGCATAGTAAAATTCTTGTATTAAAAAATATATTTTAAAAGTTAATCGCAATATTTCATATTTGTAAAATCTTTAAATTTATTTTATATTAAATTGTAGATATCGTTAAGAAACTTCAAACAGCTATAATGGTATCCCTGTAAAATTTTCATGCCTTTCTTTTACATAGTTAAACAATTTACTGCTCAAAATATTCTTTCTTCTTAAATGACTAGGATGCATCTAAAAGATAAATGTATCTTATAAGATAAATGAATATTATTCATCGAATTGTTCGCGGTCGCTGTCATTAAGAGCAAGTGGGTCGGTCACTGCGTTGTCCATGGTGAGAGATTATACCTGAAATTAGGTATTCTCGGCTCACTCTTGGCACCATATATTTCTGAATGTGGAATTGATTTTCAGAAATATTTTCCATTCGTCTAACTGCAACTCACAGTCTACTTTTAAAGTTTGTTCATTTCCATCGTGCTGCCATAACCAAGTCAGAGACCTCTTCACACGAATCATTTGAATACAAATAAAAGTCCTGACAATTCACTGCCTATTTTTATATTGTGCAAGCAAAACTGTCATTTATAAATTTGCATATTGGTATCCCATAACTTTAGTCACTTTGATGTACATTCTTTATTAAATAAAAAATTGTAAATTTAGAATGGAAAACTATTTAGTTTGAACATTAACAGGAATCAATAATATCAAGTAAAATAGCTATCATTGCTAATCTAAATAAGAAAAAACAATTTTAGATATTAAAGTTTTTCAGATATCATTAGAAAGGATTTATATTGAAAATGAATGTAAAAAAGTACTTTATTAATGATGAACTCCAGCACCAGTCATTTAAAAAGCATTAAGTTGAGAAATAATTTACTCTAATTAGAACTATCCTTCAAGTTCGAACACTTAATAAATACATTTTCCACTTTATTATTTCCTTTATTTGTTCTTCGCAAATTATTGGCAAATGGTGGCTTTCATTAGTCTTCAAATAATTACTCTCAATTGTTAATATTTAAAAAGTTCTTGAAATAAAATATAATATAATACATTAACTAAACAGTAAAAACCTTAATGATAAAACATTGTATTAACCATATGGGCAATCTTCTCTTTTGCTTTTTTTCTCTTCATGTATTAAAAAATGTTCTAGCACGCATACGAAAAAAAAACAAAACGTACCGGAATTTTTTTTCTACAATTCATTTAATTAGAAACGATATAGCGGGTGATTTTAGCGAGGCTAAAGGTGGTAATTAATGTCCCCAAAGCAGCCTGCAGGAAACAATTTAAAGAGAAACCACCAGTGTTCTATGAACGCATTGGAAAATTTCCTTTCTAATTGCCTTTCCTTTTTTTCAGCTAATAGTTAAAAATGGAATTAAATGCATTAAAATGGAAGAAAACAAAAGAACTAGAATTTTTCTGAAGTCAATTTACAACAACTTTTTGCTCAGTCACTCTAATTGCCTTCATATTTCATTCTGATGATGCACTTCAAAATATAAGTGTAATCAATATTAACCAGGGATGATTTTTCTTCATCATTTAAACACTTTCTATGGGACAGTTTGTTTTCTTGGTGGTATTACTCTAATTAGTAAACTGTAGATAACATTTACATATTTTAGAAAATCTAAAAAGGTTGATAAAAACTATTGAAACGATAACTTTAATATAGTTACTAGCGAGAGTATACAAAAATATTATTTAGTATGGCATATTAGTGCTTGTAGAGTAAGGGTGATTTTGGGGAATGCCAATTTGAATTCAGATATAAATCGATAAACTTCGTCTACCAAATAAATATAGCATCTTATCATTAAGGTCAAGAATATTGGATCCACAATGGCTTATATATAAATAAAATAAAGTAAAGAAATATTATTACACATTAACTGTTTATAAAGTGTTAAATAATCATCATACTTTTTCCTTTAAAATTTATAAAGACTTGCTTGTAAAGATTTTTGGGCTTACTTGAAAATGATGACCAGTTTCATCAATGCAGCATGACAATGTAAAGACAAGATAGCGTGCAATTTAGAAGCAGTTTATTTGAGATTCCAGGACATGCTCTATCTTAAATTCATCATCGATTGCACGTTTTGTGCCAAATATTTATTCTTAAGTAAATTCAAACTAAGAAATCAAATTTGTGAGAGCTTCGTTGCTCTAAATGAATCAACGCTGAAAATTTTAGTCTCCACGTTTCATAAAATATCACACACGTAAATCGGTTCTCCTAACGAAATTATCTTCATCAATGGCGTGTACTCATATCGATGCGTTATGTCATATCGATATCCCTTCAGTTATCATCTTGTTTTCCATTAATGTCTAGATAAAGAAAGATTAACGCTAGCAATAATATCACGAATCAAAAGAGTTTGCGCAAACAGATAATTTTTGAAAGGGAAAGAAAGAACTAAAGGTAGCAAAAACTTATTTATTATTATTATTTTTAAAATTTTAATACGGTAGATGGTACGAAAAAAATTGGGCATTAATATGGCAGATTTAAATATTTTGTAATTTCAGTTTGTAACAAGTATTTTATTATTGTCTTGAAAATAGTTATTCTTTTAATAGACGCAAAAGAAGGTAGACAAATTTCACTTTAAAAGCTTCCTCTAAAATTAGCCTCAAGACTTTGAAGCGCTTATCAGTTTTATAATTGCATTTATCAATTTTATAGTTGATTCTAAAAACGCGTCATTCCTGAATAAAATGTTTCCTTTCTTCAATATATAAAATATAATTCAATGTATAAAATATATTCAATATAAAAAAATATATAAAATTCTTTTTTGATTTAATATTAAATCACAACCAAAATTACTTATAGGAATATTTTAATAAAAAGGACTGAGTAATTATGTATAGAATAAATTGGTCTAGCCTTAATTAGTTTTTTCCTTTAAATATTTCTATTTCTGTTTTCATGTCTTTTAGAAATGTTAATTTTGACCGACTCAATAGAGTTATAAATATCCGTATTCATAGAAACAGACAACATTATAATGAATGCAGTAAGTTTCACGTAATGACTGGTTTAACATAGGCTCTGTTTTCCTTTTTTTGTCTATTGTTGGCTTATGATCATAGTATATGCCTGAAAAGGAAAAGTTTATGTCGACTATTTATTTTGGTTAATTTCATTTTCCTGAGATAACTTTTAATCTAG
>JAPMOR010044053.1:54698-96438 GCA_026543865.1 Argiope aurantia
TATTTATTTTGGTTAATTTCATTTTCCTGAGATAACTTTTAATCTAGAACAAAATTCTTAAATGCAATTATTACACATATTAGCAAAACAATCGTTGACACTACCTACTTTTAGATAAAAAGAATTAAAAAATACACGGACATCTTATCTGAAACGTTGTAGAATGTTAATGTTAATTTGATGACTTCTGTTTTTGTTTCATTTTCCACATTTAACCATAATTACACAGCACTGATACGCACACACACACACAAAATACCTTTAATAGAGCGTGAATATGAATCATGGAACAACAATGGAAGTCATTGTTGTAAAATATTCTTTAAATTATTCTTAAAATATATTCAAATTACAGAAAAAATCCATACGGAAATGAAATTGATATGACTGAAATGCTTATTATTAAATTTTAAAAGTATGGAAAATAGAATTGAATACTTTGGATTTATTTAGGAAAAACGTTGAGATTTTTATTAATTTCTATTTTTTTCAAAATTTTGACAAAAATTTTCCTTTATTACACAAGAAGTAAAACTGTGGATCACATTTGGTAGTTCTGGATTCAAGGATTAGCGTTGTGCATTCTAGCATATATTTTCTAGCATTCTTTGTATACACACAGTGAAGCATGTCATATAAGGCATGAGACAATTTAAAAATAATGTGTTAGCCTGCAGAAGTTATACTAATTTTGTTTTTCTATTTGTACGCTTCCAATATTGACTTTTCTTAACTGTAAAGCGCAAATTCAAAAATTGTATGTAGAATGGCTCATATTTTTTAAAAAAATAAACTCAGTTAAGAGAAATAATAAATCTTGATACCAACCATATCTTTTAAAGTAACAATGTTTCTAGAATGGGCATTTTCTGCAAACATTTTTACCATATTTGAGATCAGAATGTTGCACTTATTTTTTGAAACTGCTTTATTTTTTATTTACTTTGTTGATCAATCGATTTTTAAAAAAAATCGGAAATTTACTTATATATATGCTTTTGGATATATTCATTCCATCAAAATATTATCAGAGGTTGCTGTTCCAGTTTTATATATTGATTGATATTTTTCCAAATAGTCCTATCAATAAATATTGGGTTGTTCGGAAAGTAATTTCATTTTTTTTCTTGTGGAAATGAAAGACAGTTTTCGTATAATAAACAAATACTTTATTAAATTATATATTGGCCGTTCTGGTTCGACACCTTTTGCCATCTTTCTGGTAGTGGCATAATTCCACGCTCATAAAATGTTTGGTCTTTGCTGCCAAAAAACTGATCGAGATGATTTTTGACCTCCTCATTTGAGGTGAAGGTTTTACCGTCTGAAAAATTTAGCGAACCAGTTCTGGCACTGGCGTACTGTCAACACACCTTCTCCATATACATCGGTCCATTTCTTTCTGGCTTGAACAGCATTTTTACCTTTTCTGTAGTAAAACAGTAAGATATGTCGAAAATGCTGCTTATCGCTCTCCATATTTAAAAGAGCACCAACCAAAAACTACTGCGTAGAATGAATTGGAATTTTTCACACACAAGCCTTGCTATATGAGCTCTCAAAGCATATAATAATTAGACAGCTTAAATGTGAAGTTGGGTGCAAAAAAATACAATTAAATCCTCTGTCGGGAAAAAACGAAATTACTTTCCGAACAACCCAATATTACTTTTTTAAATATCTTCATCAAAAGGCGGCAACAAATTAATTTATTCATTAATAATACTTAAAAAAGAAAGTCTTGTGGTTTCACATGTATCCCTGTTACTTCAATGAAATACTCTCACACAGAATGTAGCAGTTAACTGCGAATTTCAAATCTTCTATTTTAAAACGTTCCCCAATCAACTGTTCTACGAAAAGTTCATCATTAGCAACGTCCAATTTGTAATTCCAAAAATAAAAATAATATATTAATAAGTTAGTATTTGAGATGTTGTCGCTTATTTATGCATTAAAATGGCCTTTGCTTCATTGAAATTTTAACTCATTTTTAGTATTTAATTCATTCAGCAATATTTGCAGAAGTTCTGAGAACATACGTAGGCATCAAAATTTATTATAAATTATTTTGGATCAAAATAAAATTAAAAAAAATATTAAGGCAGTGTGACATTGCTGTAGGGAAAAAAATAAATTAAAATTTTGCAAAGAAAATTTTACAGCAAAACTTTCCGAAAAAATGTGTTAATATTCGGTTTTGCTACTTTCTATAATTGCGTTAGGGTATCATCTTAACGCAATTATAACGCAGACTTTATCATCTTTATTTAAAATAACCTAATTTCAACAATTTGAAAAGTTTATATATAATGTGCATATTTTTTTTTAAATAACGAGTCAAATTCTGCTGCAGCATTTAGAAATTTAGAGAAAATGTTCTGATAAAACTACCTCAAAAGAAATCCTACTTTTTTAAAGCGATGACAAATGGTTTATAATTTATTTTATTTTTGTATACAAATAAAAAATTTTAGAAATTATTTTATATATATTTTTTTAACAAAATCCAATAGTAAATATTCAGAAATCAAAAACTCTTAGTCATTTAAAAAATCTTATAATCGAAACAAATATCTTTTAAATTCATTGTAAAATGTTTCTAGAAACCAGCAAACACTGATAAGAGAAAAATGAAATTGAAAATTTCAGAATATTATATATTTTCAGGCTAAAATTTTATTTTTAAACAATTTTAGCATACGTCCACACTTTATTTCCCAAAATGATCGATATTATAAGTTTTATAGAATAATATGTAATCATTATTTTGAGTTTTGTTTCCTCTTTATCCGCATGTTCTATAATGTGAAATAAATATGAAAAGCAAATATAAATGAATACCAGTATGAAATTAGAGAAGAGAGCGATTGAACTGTAAGTGTCTGAATAATTTTCTCTCAAAACACGGAAGCAAGCATCGCTGCAGAGCTTTACATTTTTGCTAACTACCTTCCATTCTCTATCTGCCTTTTCGCTGAAGTAGGTTCCAACTATTCCGCTTTATTTTTATTTTGAACTAGCCGCCTTTGGCGACCAGCCGGTTCGCCAGTATTACCGCTCGCTACAATTTTCAATTAAATATTTTAAGTCACTGGACTCTTAAAGGATTCTCAAACAAAACATTTTTAATCTTCAAATTTTGATAGTCATACCAAACATATTGTTTAGATCGTTTCGTTCAATTTACTATATATATTTTGCTAATTTGTTGCCATTTCCGGTAAAACTTCAACTTTAATTAAAAATGTAAATGACGCAATTGCAATTAATATTAAGATATTTTTTAATAAAACCAAGCGTTTTATTTTATTTATCATCTTTATTGTTATTTATTAATTATTATTATTATTGAATATGAGTATTGCAAACAGAATTGCTCGGTATTTAAGTCTTATGTTAACTACAAAATAATTTTCATATGTTATGTAATATCTCAAAAAATAATTCAACAAAAATTTCTGAGATTCAGTATAAAATTCAGTTTTTAGTTTTGCTTTCAAAAGGATTGAAATGAAATCAATAATAATATTTTGTTCCGGCCTATAAATATATTTCAAAAATTATGAAGTCTAAATTTAATGCAGTAAGGTATCATATTCTGATAAATATTCTGGACACACCAAATTTTAAAGAAATGAATGAATGTTTCTATTTTCCACGATCAACTAAGACTTATTTATGAAGTTTTAAATGTTAAAAATTTAGAAAAACTCACCATTTTCATAATCTTAGTCCAATTAATCTTGAGAAACCTGCGCGCTTATTGGCGTATTTTCTTTGAAACGATCGATGAAAAATCTAAAATTATCCTTTTTTTATTGAATAGTGATATTAAAATCTTCATAAATCAGTCAGTTTAAGTGATTTGAAATTAACTCTTAAAAGTCAGTGATTTAGTTGATTGGAAATTAACTCTATGACCATCATAAAATCTGTGCTTTCTCTTGTGGTGTATGCATTCTCCTTAATATCCGATCGAATAAAACATCACATACAAAACTACTACATAGAACAATCAAAAATAAACATAACATTTCAATAGTTGCCAAAAACAAAAGAGAGAAAAATGCAATTAATAAGCAGACGATATTTAGAAAAGTACAGATATTTAGACTGGAAAATGAAATTATCTGAAATTAAAAACACGCGCAGACGATATTTACAAAAGTAAAAATATTCAAACCTGAAAAGGAAAATATATGAGTTATTCCATCAATAAATGCCATAAGTTTGTTTACATCTTCATTATTTTATGAGTCATTAAATATCAAAATGGATCCGGGACTGAATAAACACCCTGTATAGAGAGTGTAAAACATCATAAAATAATTTTTCTTGAATTTATTTTTTAGAAAAAATAATATTTCATATTTGTTTCATTTCCTACAGACACTTGCCAAAAATTATATTTTTGCAGATTTCATTTCCAAAAAAATTTAATTTATTTTCAGTTAGAGCTTTAATCAATGTGATGGCAACACTTTGAAAAAAGCTATTTTTTTCTCATGAATGCGAAACGTGCTTAATCCTCATTTTTATTTTTGACGAAAAAATTATTGAAAAACATAGTTAAAATATTTATTTAAAAATTCATTAAAAATAGAAATTTAATTTTAAGATTAAAACAGTAGTATCATTTAAAAGATAAATTTTTTATCTTTAACTTCATGTAAAAATCTTTTTTGTGCGGTAATATTTTCGGAAGTTATAGCAGAAACACGTCAAAATTTCGCTTAACTTTTAAATAAATAAAATTCTAGTTAAAAATTCGAAAAAATAACCCCCAGGTGCACATTCCCGGTCTCCAAGGTATACACGTGCCAAATTTGGTAGCTGTAGGTTGAATGGTCTGGTCTGTAGAGCGCCAACACACACACACACACACATTGAGCTTTATTATAAGTATAGATATAGGAAGTTTGCAACAAATGAGAACATACATGCATTTTTAATGAATTGTCCGAAAGCACAAACCTTTACTTTTTTCCTCTCACACGAAAAACTGTTCATTCAAAATAGAAGAAATAAAGATTATCTTTTTTAGTTTTTCTGCTTGTTCAACTTATCGAAGAAAGCGTTCTGAGTAATACTTTTTTATTAACACTTCTTGCATTTTAATGTTTCAGGAGCGAAATTTATTTGATGTTTTTCATTTTATACAAAAATATGTCTATGTTACTGGGAAAATTGCAAGACATACCTAAAGCCTGAAGAAACTTATTTATTGTTCATACGTACAGCTTTCTACAGCAGTCTGGACATTTCAAATCAACAATTGCAATTCTCATTCTATAAAAGTTTTATGAATTCGCTTTTCTTCCAGGTGATTGTGTTGCATATTATTTTAAACTCCTAGCATCCACGATAATTTCGAAAGAGAATTTAATTTACTCATTTCCATATTTAAATTAAATTTTACTTGTAAAGTGTTTAAATTTAACATACATCTTTATCTTAACGTTTTCGAGATATTTCACACAGCCATTTTATTATAAAACTTTATTATTTTTTTTATAAATAGAACATTCTACCATCTTCTTAGACTTATTAATAACTATATTTTCTGGTCACCTAGAATTTTCTTTAAATATCGTTTGTACAAAAAAAAATACATATACTTCAGAATTATGAAAATCATCTTCGAGATATCATTGGATGCAAAATTCAGAGAAAAATAATTTTCTTAAAAAAATATTTAGAATCAATTCTTTTTTCTTTAACAGCCTTGTAATATATGATATTTTTTAAATATTTTATCCTGTTCCATCCTAATTGTAAAAGATATTTCCAACAGCTTTGATTTGTTGTTCTACTGAAGGCATATTATTTGAAAGAAAAACGCACTTAAAATTATAGCCACTGAAATACCCAAAAGACTATTCATTAAATAATTTTATTTTGCAGGAGAAGGCTTCAGGTACTTGTTTAGAAAGCGGTTTCATGTTCAAATTATCGAGATCTGTCTTAATAATTATTTAGAGGAACTGTTAAAATGAGAGAAAATAATAAAATTTTAGAAATTTTTATAAAAGATCATGATTTATTTTGGAAAAATCAAGTACTTTCCTGTAGAAATATAATAAAATAATTTGATTATTACAGCATTGTTACATTTTTCTTCCGAGCAATTAGGAACCAATAATTAACTTTAGAAAAGATGTTTTCTGATCTAAGTTGTCAATTCTTTGAATTTCTGCATATCTCCTAATCCATATTCTTCTATATAAGAAAGATTATTAAGAATCAATCGTGTCCTTCTTTTGTCTTTTTCAAAGATAATTAATTTAAAGATACTGCGTTAAAAGCCAAGATAACTATATACGAAATTTTCAAAATTAAATAATTAAATTGTAATTATTTTAATATTGTATAGATTATCAATGGAAGAAAAAAATTGAGGCATCCTTATCAAATAATTCATTTAGTATTTTTGAAGCTAAATTTATTCTTTACACTGGCGGAAACAAAAAAATTCAATGAATTTTAAATTATTAATATTTTAGTTTACTACTATTCTTGATGTATAAAATTATGCAGATTTTTCTTAGCATTTGAATCAATAAGAGACATAAATAGAATTTTAAAACAATAAATTTCATTTTCCGTCAATGCCGAAATGCATGAATATCTTGGAAAATAAAGTTTTATAAGAATATATCTTTATAAACTAAAATAATTTATAATAAAAAAATTCAAAATTTTGAAGAAAAAAAACACCTTATTTTTAAATTAATACTTTTTCAACGATTTGATGCTTAGAAAGAAGACAGGCGATAGTAAGCTATCAGAGATTATATTCTTAAAAAAACATTTACAATAATTTTTTCCTTTGAATTTTTCTATGAATATCATGATCTGTCAAATAATTGTTTAAGAAGAAACGCAAAAAGTACACAAATGTTATGCAATAACTGGACAGTCTAATTTATATTTTCCATTATCGAGCTAAATATTTCTTAAAGGCATAATAATATACTATAAAGACGTAGTACGATTACTCTAATAATTATATAAACATAATAATTATTTCTATAATTATATCTATTTTCAAATTTCCATTCATATTAGAAGCAGCATAAGAAATGTAATGAATAATAGTTTTAAAAAGTTGTAGCCGTAAGGGAAAATAAATATATGTTGAATAAATGAATGAACATTTAGAATGATGTTCTGAGATTTGCATTTCACTCCGGAACAATCATATATCCTTTCTTTGTGTCTTTCTATAATGAGTTCTTCAGTAATGAAGATTTTGTATAGAACGATAGACAACCGGTAGAGCTTAAAAAAGCCTGATAAGCTTTTGTTAGTGTATAAGATACATTACTTTCTTAAGTGCCCGTGAAATAAAGTAGTAAAGCATTTCAAGTGTATTTAGGAATATTATGAATTTATTTGATTATGAAAAGTATATACTGATAACTAAATGCAAAAATAATGCACAGAAAGAGTAAAAATCAGTTAATATTTTTCTCTTTTCTTATCGGTAAATTAATTTTATCTCTAAAATTAACATTTCTTTTACAGACTCTAAATATATGTATAGTTTTATTTCTTTCAACCATAAAATAAAGCTTTAAATATAATAGAAATTCAGGCTCAATAGCAATTTAAGCAAAACTTTCAATCATCTCGAATATTTCTTTGCAGAAAGGAATCAAAATTCTCCCAGAAATTTTCACTGTAAATATTTTATGATGCATGAAGTAGAAATCCATTATAATATGTAGATTTGAATTTTGAAGATGCTTTTAGTCACAAATATAATTTTTTTTTTTTTACTGAAGTTCAGAGAGCAAATAAAATTTTCACATGGAATTATGGAAAAAAACCCTTAAAATAAAATGTCAAATGTATCCCGATTGTATATCAAACGAAATAGTGGGCTCTAGGTAAATTTTCCCATTTCGAATCTATTCGTGATTTAAAAAAAATGGTGTTGCCTTAGGAAATTTCAGAATTTGTACAATTTTAAGTATCTGAGCAATCTAGAATGAACATTTTAGAGCATCTTTTAGCATACGTTTCTAGCTTTAAAATGATATTTTCAGTTTTCATATAAGATGACAAGCAGCAGAATAAAGATGCGCTCCTTTTTTTGTTTTTGCTACGTTACATGTTTGTTTTTGAACTGATATTTAATAAAATTTATTTTATTGTTAAATAAAAAAATTTGCAGATTTTGTGATTCTAATGGAAACAAAAATGGAAATGTGATTGAATTCTTATTTGCATTACGAAAAATAAATCTCTAACAATGGAGTTTATATACGACTGAGCGATCAGCGTTCGTAGAATATCTTATTTAAAAATAAAAACCCAGATAACGACGTCAAATTGATTCATTCCATTCCATTCCTTATCTGACGGTCTTTAAAACTTCTTGCAGATTTAATTCAACGCCTTATTTTACTCCTTCAATAAAAGTTTTCAAGCAGGTATTTGGAAGAAAGAGACTTCACATTTAATGAATATTTTAAGAATCAGCGTTTACCTTTTCTTAAATAAAGCTGATTACACACAGAAGGAATCATTTCGTCGATGACTTTCATTACATTTCCTCTAAAGAACACTTTCAGGCGCTTTATATAAATAATAAAAATTCCTGACACAAAATTTATTAAGCATTTCTTATTTTTATAAATTAGATTTTATATTAAATGAAACGTCAAAGACGTATATCCGTTACTGCAAATATTTTGAAAGGTACCTTAATGCTTAAATGAACTTGAGGGTTAATGCTAGCTGGAAAGGAAGCGATACTTCAGATCATTCTTTAGAATTATTTGAATAATGCTAATATTATTTATTATTCACTTGCAGAGGCTTTTTTTAGTCGTATCCGATTAGTTGATATAATTTATTACATTTCCCAGTTTGTACCGTTTCTGCAAATATGCTTTTCCTTGAAGTATTTAAACGCGCATTAATTTGAATTCCAATGAATTCATGAAACAGTGTTATTAAACAAGGGAATAATATTTTTAACTGTCCTTTAATCTTGTTTCAAAGATTACGGTTACTTGAGTTTTTCCAATAATTTGCTCTTAATGGCTTGGAAGGCCAATTTTGAGCGCTTGGCTGGCTTTACGAAAAATTTGCAATACAGAAGAGATACGCAATGAAAATCCCTTTGCAGGGATTATTAAGATGAATCTTGTACTATGACTTGTTAAATTTCATTTTTCCTTTTCTACACTTTCCCCCTAATTCCGTACGAGTGTTCTTTAGAAATAACTCTGAATATGTAACAAAAGAAATCTTATGACTTTATCACAAAAAATACAGCCTATTTCTCTGCAGATATTAAAAATTTTAGTATATTAATGCTTAAATAATAACACTAAATAAATTCCGTTTCTCATATATAAATAATTAAAATATATTTTTTTGTTCATTGGTTAATGGATTTAGATAAAGACGATTCCCTTGCATTGGCAGAAGAAAAACTGGTTCTCGTTAAATCATACCTTTAGTTCTATTAACACATTCCGCATATAAAGAAAAATAAAGATTTTCAACATCAGGGGGGTACTATGATATAGTTATTTTACAACAATTAACATTAAACGGAAGTAGTTTTCTTATGAATGGTTGCTTAGGGCGATAGTCACAGTGAAAAAAAATTTTTTTTCCTTTATAAAGGATTCTACGATGATTACCGATTACTGGAAATCCCTTTTACAGTTTTGTTCTCATGAGATTTTAAATGATCACGTATCTCGAATACCCTCCTGACGGCCAATAAAATCATAACAAAAATCTACTAGAAAACTCTCTTCGGAAAATCCTAAAATGAGAGTGGCCACTTTCCACTTTTCGATCTGTTCTGTTTTTAAATTCTTTCCTGGCACCTTTATTTTTCATGATTTTTGAAAAGTGTTGCATTGGTATGAAAATTATTTTGAAGATTGGAAGTGAAGAGATATTTTGAAATGCTCTTCTTCGTTATCGAATTTCATTTCATATGTATTTCTGTATAAATTTCGTGAAGCAGGAAAATATGTTAGATTTAATGAATTCTGAATTTTAATTATTCAATTACGTTATATAAATATTAACACATTTTAGAAACTAATGAAATATTATTTTTTAAAAAAGAAATGCTTTTTATTTCGTGATATTTTGTTGATGAACGCGTTATCTAGGAAAACTTTCAACACACTTTTTTTGCAGACTTTTAGATGCATGCCAAGTATAAAAGTCTTATCCAAGGAAACATGTTGACTGAGTTATAAAGTTTATTATTTCATTATTTAGACCAATCAATTTCTGAATAGAGAAAACGGAGTCCGTTGGTTGGACAATCATATCATCTGAATTTCTACTATTCATAACTGAGTTAGTTTCTATCATGGAATTTTCTAATTTAATTTATTTAAAATTATTTGAAATCTTAATGTACCAAAATAATTTACACAATATGATTAATAAGAGGGGACTGTATGGAAATTAGGTTTTCGAGATTTTTGAAGGAATACATACAACGATTGAAACAATATAAAATGAAATCATTTACGTCATTTAAAAGCAGATTTTTACAAGGATTTTTATTATATGCCGAAGTCTAACAGGTTAAAAATGAACTGTTGGATCATGATTAAAATAGTTACACTGTTTATTAATGGTATCCTCGCAATAAGTTTCTATTATACATGTCCAAAAATAAATAGACACATTATTTTACTTTCATTTTTTCATTTTCAATCAGATGTAGCGAATTGGAGAGTTCTTTTATTTCCATGAACCATTGATGAGAAATAATAATAAGAATTTTATTTAAAACTTTTTAAAAATGTGAAATTTTACAGCAATAACAACACATTTTTAATGCAATATTCAATATTTATTTGTATATCATCTCCACAATTTGAATAAATAAAGTCAGAAATCTAGAAAAATTCTTCTTGATTATTTAATTGCAGCACAGAAGTTTAAAAATCTTGCGAGCATCATCATTTTTAATGTTATTTGTTATTCAGCTATCGATGCAGTTATAATCTTTTACTCTTAAAGCATACATACTTTCTTTAAACGACAAGACAAAGGTTTTTAAATGATTACAACACAATTAGAATGGTCTTATGTTGATATAAATTGAATGAATGAAATATCCGATATAAATATTAAACCTTGCAGCATGTACTTATTTATTTTAAGTAACTTTTACGCCTTTCAAAATTATTTATAAATTTGAAGGTATAAAATAACATTGACTGTCACGACTTCTAAGCTTTCGTTCATATTTTCCATAATGCAAAACAACTTTGAAAATATTATAACGCCTGAATGATTTGAGTCTGAAGAATTTCCTTTTTCTAAAACAAAAGCAGACATCGAAAATCAGCAATAAAACATCCCCTTCTCTATCTGAAAACATGCAGGCTTCCTCGAAGAAGAAGTGTTGCTCCTTTTCGCTTTATTTTTGCTTCGAATATAACGAGTTTGCGAGTGGAAGGCTGAGGAAGACTTCACTTTTAATGAATATTTCAAGAAGCTTTGGCATCAGGAAAAGCTTCTTACTTGAGGACCAAAAAGGAAACGGATTCTTTGAAAAATTTTCCGCCTTTTCAACTCTCATAATGGTATCGCACTGAAAGGTTTTGAGAAACACTTTTTTTTTCTATAAATAATACTTTACCAAGAAACATTTTTCCCTCCTCAGACGCGATATTTATCATAAGCTTTTACTTTTCTCAGATAAGTTCTTCAAGTAAAATTTTTAAACCGTTTTGCAGTTACTGGTGATGTTTTCGAAAATCGCCTTAATACATCAATAACCTTCAGCTCTAGTAAAGGATTGAGTGATCGATGCCCTGCTCTTTGACATTTCAATATGCAAATGTCGGCGTTGCTTGTTGCTTATATCATATTATAGTATTTTCTCAAGAGTATATCAAAACAGAAAATGTTGAGAAAAGTTTCAAAATATGAATCATTGTATTTAATTTATTTCTCTTGTTACATTTCTGTTTAATACTTAAAAAAATGCTCTTTATTAATGATTTATAATAACGGTTTTCTGAAACTGTTAATCACTTTTAAATGCACTTGTGGCGTCGCAAATCTATATAATACATAAGACATATTATACATTAAATAATCTACTTTATAAAGAACAGAATTAACTTTTTTTGTCGTAAAAATATCCACTGCCTTAACTTTTAACTTTCATGCAGCTATTGCACAGTTTAAACAGGACGATGATCGAAATTACAGTTTTTCCTAAATATTAATCTAAGGAAAAACATTTTTTTATATTCAGTTTTTTTTCAATTAAAATAAATTTTTATATCAACAATATTAATACAGATAAGATGAGAAAAGACTACCTCAATAAGGAATTTTCTCTAAATAAGAAAAAATGCAATATAAGTAAAGCAAAAAATAATTGTCAAAAGCTGTGAAAAATATTTTTTACGCGTCATACTGTATGCGAACCATTTCAAATATATTGTTCCCCAAATAGAATGCATCCGTATGATTTAGTTGGAATAAGGAAAATATATTTGGAATATCAAAGACAAATGATCCTGACGTCGATGGTGGCATAAAATATACTGTTTCTGGATGTGATGATCTTATTACACATGCAGAAGAGAAACATATATTTAATTTAACACATTCCGAATTCGAAATAAATTTCGAAGGACTATTCAACTTTTTCAAAACTGACGAAGTATGTTAATAACGTCACATTACAGCAAACTGTATGAAATGGAAGCAGGAGGCGCGGTGGCATGGTGGTAAAGTCTCGGTCTCGGAACTGCAAGACTAAAGACCCGAGAGCCGATTTCGTCGAAGAACCGTCAAGTAAGCGGATCTGGTGCACTCTATATCCGTCAAGGCCAAACGTCCTCTCGCTGGTGTGGAATGGAAGTTTGGAGAAGGGCTGCCAGCTCAGGTGTTGTCCTCGTCATCTGACCACAGTTCAAAATGACGAGGTTCATTTCATTATAGCCCTAGTGTTGCTTTAAATATAGGACGTTAATGTAACTAAATCAAACTAAACTAAGAAAAGAAAGTAGAAATTGAAAGTAATAATGGTCCCTTAAGATGACGGTCATAGTAAAAAAAAAAGTAATTTTTTTTCTAAATAAATGTATAGAATGAAGATTGATAAATGGAATTTTTTGAAGCTTTCCTTCTCGACTGTTTTTGGATCACGATTTACATCGAATTTCTTCAAAGGAGCAATAAAAGCACAAGATACAAACGAAAAACACAATCATTATTTCGTGTGAGATTGAATTTAACATAAAGATAAAAATTTGGCACTTTCTTAAAAAAAAGGATACTTTTGTTGGATTACCTTTTAACTTTTTAAAACTTATTTTGATTGCTCACCTTTTAAAATCTAGATTTGTTCTCATTACGATTTGGTTCTACTGAGGGGCTTTTAAAAAGTGACATTCGAATTCATTCTTAAGTATCATCTTCATTACAGAAAACTAAAGATGTGTTGATTTCTACAATTATTTATACTGTTTTTTTTTCAACTTCCACAATTCCTCCATACGTTGTAAATACTATTTTAATTTTAAAACTAGATCTAGGATTGTTATCTATAAAAGCTTATTAGTTTGTCCAATATTATGTTTCACATTATTTAAGGTGTTATTTCTATATCTCTACCATTTAAAATATTTTCATTCTGTAAAAAAATATATGTTTTTTGAAATTATATAGCTTATGGATATCAAATTGACATTCTTCCGTGAATTTTAAGGTACCGTAATAACAGAAAATTGGAAGCTAATCATCTGATAATTTTTGGTTATTTTGCAAATATCTAATCTTGTAATCTTTGTAATATAATAATATTACAAAATTATCTTTAATCTTCAATACTATTTTGTTGTCAATAATTTTTAACAAACTATTTCGCTCTTTTAGAGAACTTATTCGGTATTGTTATTGTGTTTTACAAGAATACATGAAATTACGAGGAATATTTCCGTCGCCAATTTAAGATTTGACTCTGAAAGCATCAGTAGTAAAATAAAGTGGTAACCTCTGATGACATATAACATCTTTATATGTGGCATTTGTGTAGTATACATGAAAATGTCTTAACTACTTGACGCTTATTTAACAATTCAGAACCAGCCTGTTAAGATGTGTTTCAATATTGCTTCAGTAGTTCCTTATAGCGCAGTTCCGAACTATATAATTATATTCAATAAAAAATAACATTCAATCAATTAAAAATTTAATAAAAATATATAGAAATTTATCCGCCAGATTAAAAAATTTGTATTCAGTATTAAGTCCAATAAATACAAACTTTATTGACGAGTAAGTTGTTTATTCAATTATCAGAAAATGTACTACAAAATTTCTATGATATATTTATAACCCTTTTGTTATGATTCCTTCACGATGAATATCTATGAGCATCACAGATTTATTATAAAATATTTTATGCTAATAGGGTAAAGAACAATTAGAAATAATAACAACTCTGGATAGGAAATGGCATCCGTTTAGATTATTGCGCAGATAATGTAAGAAATGAATGCATTTCAATGAAACCTTTGGCGCTTTATTATTAAAACTAGGACCACTTCAAACAAGTTTAAAAGGCACCGAGAGAGTTGAAGACGTAGTTATTCTTTTCCGTACTCGCTGGACACGCATGAGATGGCAAGTTACATGGGATCACGAAACGTTTTGAATGTCTATGGACGATCGTGGAGCGTGGAGCAATGCCCTCGTCACTATTAAGGAATGATGTGCAATAAAGATTTCAGAAGGTTCCAGGATTGGCCTGGTGCTTACTTCACACTATGTAAGACATAAACTTACTCACAACCATGACATTTTACTTTTCACAAACGTCATTGTTAAAATTAAGGACGTTCTTATCCTTCAGGAATCGAGTTCATTAACCGTTATTATCAAGATGTGTTCATCCGAGTATTTTCGAATCATTTTTAATAGTAATTTTTATTTACTTTATTATCTCTAATGATCGAAAATAAGGACATAAAGAAGCAACGACAACTTAACATTCTGTATGAAACAAACGAAACAAGCATACGGGAGTATATCATTGCCATCGAACGTATCCATTTACGCAGTCGAGAAAGACGTTTTTGAGATCTCATGCTCCTTTCGAAAATAGATCTTTCCTGTTCACATGCTTTTTTACTTCAATTATGAAGAATAAAACATTATTTAAAATTTAGAAATTTGATTAAACATAAAATAATTTGCTCCATGAGAAAAATTTATTGAGTAGATGATAAAAAAAGTTGGGTCTTATATGAGTTATTAATATTATTGTCTTGCAAATAAATCAAAGAAATCCCACGAATTTTTATTTATTCATATTTTTACTTATTGTTAATCGAGAAAATTTGCATAACTGTTTAATGTGTCCGTGACTCTTATGATGATGTATAAAACAAATTTGTTATTATTTCGAAAACAAATGCAGTGGATTCAATGACTTTCTCACAAAATGAATTCTCAAATCCTGTACTGAAAGTATAAAGAATAAAATTAAAATTAATTCAAAATTTGAAGCAAAAATAATCTATCCGTATAAACATTTCTTAATCATCAGCTATAATAATTAAAATTTGAACTGATATATCAAGGTTGCATTCTGAATCACACAAAACTAGTCCTCACATTCATTGAATTTAGACCAACCCATTGATTTAATCTATTCAAAAGTGCTAATAGTCCCGTTTTTATTCTGAAATGAGATTATATTATTTACACTATCTGTCAGTAATTTAATTTATTATATTAAGGCCTCGGCTTGAAGCCGTACGAATGCAATTTGGATCAGAATTTATAAGTTTGAGCCAAGATCGCTTCATTTCTAAAGTTCTGCGTTATACCAGAATAAGGATGTTTAGACCTCGATGGATTTAACATGTACTAAGTTCTTAAATGTAATGGACTCTTCTATGTACCCAGATCTAAAACTCATGCAGCCAAGACACATAAGGAAACTAATATCTTTCAGTAAGAAAAAGAAATGATATTTGTTATCATGAGCAGTTTAATATTTTTAAATATAATTAGAATAAATTTAAAAAATAAAAAAAAGTATTCTAAATATAATTTATTTTCAATACTAATAAACTATAATATAAATAATGAAACTCCATATTTGTAACGAAGGTCATTACATAGGGCCATTAAAAAATGTTACTTTTATAATATAGATGTGGCTGCATGTGGTAGTCAGCCCACAGACCAACTCAGATGCCAATATTTGTAGAGAAAACTTGAGAAAACGGTTGAAAAATTATTTTGAGTTTATCTCTACATTCAAGATTAAATCTAACATGCATTAAACACTAATAAATATTACAGCAGTAATAATATTCAATGCATTCGAACATAACTTCCAAGCAAAAATTTTAGTTATATTTATATATAAGATATTTAAGATAGAATATATTTAA
The DNA here is from genome assembly GCA_026543865.1 of Argiope aurantia. NCBI lineage: Eukaryota > Metazoa > Arthropoda > Arachnida > Araneae > Araneidae > Argiope > Argiope aurantia. The sequence continues at coordinate 71,129 of JAPMOR010044053.1, forward strand.
GATAGACCCGTAAGATAAAAAAAAACACCATAAAAAGTCTATGATTAAACGAGACAAGAGATACCCTAAACTTTATTCAAACAATTTTAATTTGCTAGCATAATTCATAATATGGGAAAAACCGTCAAAAATGAACCATGGAATCTTTTTAAATGCATTTTGTACAGCACGTTTACAATAAAATCTGCAATAGCTTACTGGTTTGTAATAAATTCCTTTTTATGAATTTATTACAATTTCGAATGAAATCAATATAATTCAAAGCCTTTTTATTTTCATTCCGAAAGAATTATTTAAGTTATAATTTGTTTAGAAGTCAAGTAAATATTAAGAATTTAATCTTATCTTATATAAATAGGTCATAGAAAATTTCTCTTGCAATGAAACGAGATTAGCTAAATATTATAATGTTCTGTTTTCAATTTATTCCGAAGCTTTTATTTAACCATCTTCTGGTGAAACGTTTACCTTTATAAACAGCGTCGTATCATAATTTCGGCCGGAATGTTATTTAATTAAATAAATAAATAATGAATTATAAAATAGAATTTGATTTATCAACTTTCATGTTTACATTAAGTAATCGGATGCATGTTTCGAAAGATTTTGTTGTGTTACTAATTTTCTTTCCTTTTTGTTATTTATTTTAAAATAATTTCTATCTAAAGAAATATTTGAACCTACAAACATAAACGTACTGCATTCGATAACTATGCCGAAGAAATTCTAGTACGTACGAAACTCTATTTGTTATAATAATATAATATAATGTCATAATTCAATTGCATCAACTATAAGTGTTGCATTTTCTTCGTGAGTGCCGAAATTCACTGAAATCTAAATATTAGTTCATGCTCAGATTTGTAAATTCACAATCTTGAAATATCTCTAGAACTTCATAAATTTAGTTAATGAAATTGACTGCTGTTTGCTATAACGCCTTAAAGACGTTTTTCAGTTTCGATCCTTTGTTAAAATAAATATGCTCTACAAAGCTAAATTATTCAACTATAGTGGAAAATTGTACACAAATATTGTTTGCTTGATTACGAATCTGAACGATGCTTATCTTTATTTGAAACATCAAAATGAAAAAAGAAAGAAAAATAATTCATCTTTGATCAGAACGAAATTTTATTCTCATTTTTCTTATAGTAACTAGTAATCCCAACGGGTTTGGGTGAAGAGCGATGGAGATGAAAGGCTGTCGAATATGTAGGCAAACACCCTTTTATCTGGTGGATGTAGTTAATGGTAAGGAGTTAAGTTACTTACATTCCGATGATGGCTCATATATTTTAAAACAAAGTGTGAATACGTGGGCTGAGCATAATGGAGTGAGTTGCTTTGCGTTTATCAAATGTCATGGAGACCAATTATCCAGTTTAACCTGCATGCCTAGACTGGCCCAGGTTAGCTCGTTAACGATTTAAAAAAAATTAAAATAACTATTCTATATAATTATCAATAAGAAATTATGAAGTGAAAACAGAGAAGAGTAATTTTTGCCTAAAAGTGAAAGTTTTATGAAACGTCGCAAAATAAATTTATCTTTATTTTAGATGGTAGGATTACATTAAATCAACTATTATCAGTATCATAACCTTATATACCTATTCAGGAATTATTTCCATTCAGCTGAAACTAATGAAACTTCTAAAAAACATTTCCTCAATTGTAAGATCAAAATAAATAAAATAAAAATAAATAAGATAAAAAGGTCAAATAAATAAATAAAAAGGCCAAATAAATAAATGAAATAAAATAAATATACAATATCTATGAAAGAAAATAAAAAGTGTTCTTTTCAAATATTAGAAGTTCGTGGATTGAATTTCATTGTAATGAGATAGTACATTAAGTGTACGCAAGTGCTCGAATTTCCCTTTATAAAACTTACTCTCAAGTATGAATATCTGAGATAAAAAAAATCATGTCTCATAAATTTTATGATTTACAAAAAATTCTTTGTAATAGTGTAATTGTTTTATATTAACGTATTATTAACCAATAATCTCGTCTTTTGATTCCGTTTTGCTTATTTCGCAGATTAGTTTAGTTTAGTTATATTAATGTCCCGTCCAAAATGAGCAATAGGGCTATTTTAGGACAGATGTAATTTTGAACCGATGTTAGATGACTAGGATGACTCCTGAGCTAGCAGCTCCATCTCTAAATTTCCACACCACACCAGCGTGCTTATTTTGCAGAAGAAACAGCTAAAGGTAAGTAGTTACAGATATTATTCTCAACACTAAAGATAAATACGTATTCTTTCATCAGTTTTATTTCTTTTGACAAATTTCGGTGTAAATATTGATTCTTTCAGGGTAATTATGCAATTTTGATATGTAGAATAATACTGAAATTTAAAAATATTTTTAGGGAGTCATCCTAATATAAAAATTATAAGGCCATTAACGCAAAATATGGAATTAACTATTAAGCAAAAATACTCTATAAACTCATTAATTGAATATTATTCTATTGCAAGATATTACTTTTATTTAAATAATTACTTGTTTAATTTTGATATGTAAATTTAAGTAATTCCTAAAAAGATTTCCCATTCATTGACATTGATTTATTAAATTATTTATAAATGCATTTAGTATATTTTATTTACTCTGCAAATTACCCAGAAAATAAATGATGGATAAATATAAAATAAATCATAAGAAAATGTTAGTTTTGAAATGAATTTCATTTAAATAAATACATAAACAGAGAAAAACATTTCGCTATATGACCATATTTTATTTGGATTTTAAATAATAGATCATAAATTTATGAATGCTAGGATTTTTTCATAAACAAAGCAACTAACATTTTATTTAACTTAATTTTTTTAAAAATTCTTTAATAAAATGGATTATACACTTAATAAATAAGCTATATTTGGTATATACGCTTTAAACTTGGTTTAAATTAAGTATTATTTACAATTAATTATTTTTAATTCAGCGAAAAATTGAAATCTTTTTCTGCCGAAAAATCTTGTTTTTGAATCTAAGTGGCGAATTTCAACCTAATTCATTTTTCCTCATTAAGAATTCAATTTAGTTGCTCTAGATTAGATGTAATCTGCTATTCATAGAAATTCATTTGTGTAAAACAAATATTAATTAGAAAAGCAGTTAATTAATTGAATATCTATTAATTTTAAAATTTTCAAAAGCCTTTTTTAATTACTAAACTAAATTTTTTAAATAAAATCTTCCAATCCTTAAATTATCAGCGCAAGACTCAATTATACAAAAAAAAGCCTTATTTGAAAAATAATTATTTTAGAAGAAAGAATGAAACCTAAGAAATTTAGAAAAAAAAGTCATTGTTGCTTATATTTTTATATTTATTGGCTCAAGAATTACCTATTGTAAGCTAAAAGCTATACCAAAATCAAAAAGTACTAAAAAGTACTCAAAGATTAAAAAAAAAACTATGTTCATCATTTAATAATTTATTACCTCAAACAAAGCTGAAAGGAAAAAGTCAGTGGAAATGGAATTATAAAGAAAGACAATTAAAGGCAAAAAGAAAGTGGACGTAGTCAATAGAAAGAAAATGCATTTTAAGGATGTTAACAATTGATTGAAAATTTCGAATTAGGCAGAATGCTATTGAAATTTTCAAGAAACATTATTGAAGCTAAAAATATAAAATCTTGAAAGCTGGCCATTGAAAGAATTTAAATGGAATTAAAATTTTCAGTTAAAAGATTTTTACTTTTGGCTTATTTTTTACAACATCAGGAGATCTTATATTAATTACCATGGCATCTTCAAAACAGGAATTGGCAGACACCAGATGAGTATTCGTTTTGCTGGTTGCATTTGAGAGTATTTTTTCCTACCTGATTGCACTGACTGAGATGGGTTTTTTTCCTAAATAATTCTCTAATACTTGTTTAGAAAAGATTTTTTAAGTAAAAGAGTATTATTAAATAAGAATATTGTTAACAATTTGAAGAAAAATTAATAGAGAATAAAAATTTGAATTTATTTATTATTGATATTCATGCCCTCATAATTTAAGAATAAAAAATTAAAATGGTGAAAATATTAAAAATTGATTTCAAAAGGAAGAAATTATCTTATTAGCTATTTCGTAGAGTCTAGTACTTTAAAAAAATGTAAAGCTATAAATGATGCTTTGCAAATGAAATTCATCGCAAAATTAGAAACTTAGTTAACGACTCTTCCTTTTTCTCATTTCCTTAAATTTCCTTACAAGATTCTGAGAGATGTCTTTCCTTCCTTCTTCAAATAATTATTGGACTGTTTGATATTAGAAATGCTTTCACGAAAAAGATAAAAGTGTACCTTAAATAAAGAAGAAAATAAAATGCAATATAATTAAACAAAGAAGTCATAAAAAATCATAAATACAATAAGAAGACATTATTCCTAGCATTTAAATAGCATAATTTTTATACTTTCTACAAAGCTTGTATTAATGGATAGGTTGAAAATGCTCACAGTATACTTGAAAAAGAAAAAGAGAACTAAGTATCGACTTCAATGAATATTTTCTATAATCGATTTAATTGCATCGATATAATGAGGTCATTTGAATGATGCTAAATACCTTGCAATCAACATGAAAGAAACATTTTAAAGAGAAATTATTCACGCTTGACAAATGCATTCTACAATGCTCTTTCCTAATTGCTTCATAACTGCATTTTTTGAATTATGGGATAATTAATAAGGAAACTAAATATAACGAGAAATGAAAGAAACTAAGAAAATGAAAAATTATCTGCGTTGACTAAAGTAAAAAGGTCTCTTTCCTCTTTAAGTCATGAATGAGTTATTTATTTTTCAATTTTTGGATATTTGGATAATGTTTTAAAAAAAGGGATAAAATTGATTTAGCTAGGAAGTATGATTGATAAATACTAGGTAAATAAAGTGAATCGTTGCAAACCATAGATACAGTTTTGCAATTATAATACATTTCAATCAAGAGGTGATATTAATTAGGATGGCATATTAATGAACATCTAAAATTTAAATACGAATGTTGATATGAGAAACCAATAAATATTACTTTTTTTTATGAATGTGTCTAATGGGATTTCATTCGTTCATATTTCTCTTGAATAGTGGCCAAGTGTATTTTTAGGTGTGACAATATGTCTGGTAACAGCGACAATTATTTAGTTAGGTTCAAAGTGGTTGTGGGTCAAAGTTGGTGTGTGCATCATTGGCAACCTAATATACTACAGATCTATTACGTATTCCGAAGAAAATACCACTTGCTGTGAGGAAATTCTTCCATTTTGTAACAACAGGGAAATGGGAAATAAAAATTATTTTACTTTAAAACGAACCTTTTATAATTAATATATTGTTTTTATTGGCGCTCGGATTCCAGTTTTCTTTTTTTTTTCTTTTTTTTTAATTCTCGGGTCCCTATTTGCATATATCGGGTCATTAGGGCGTTCAGAAGGGTTAGCTTCTTTACATCATGTTGAGTGAATAAACTTCATAAGGGAATATAAGTAAATGATTTAATTAAAAGGTAAGAAAGCTTCCAAAAAGAAAAATAAAGAATCGAAATAAAGCTATGAAACCTGAACTATATGAACTATATTTAGCCAGCAAATTTTACGTGGTATGTCCAAAACTAAATAAAAAATTCTACTTATAACTCCGTGATGTTTGAAATAATTATATAAGGAGCTTTAAAAATTATCACGTTAAATGAGAGAAGTACTGATGCTAATAACATATCGTTTTCTTTCTTCAGGTAACTGTGCTGTAACATATATAGACTCCACTAGTCATCCTAATTATAGTGGTAATACTTAAGTCACTAACATCTCTGTAATGATTGTTTTAGTAAAATTAATGAAATTAGGAAATGAGAGAAGAGAACAAAAGGGTTAATGGAAATAATGGCATTAACAGTTAAAAAAATGGTAAAATTGAAAGCACATGAATGTAAATAAATCCATAACTATAAGGTTAGCAGGAAATAAGTTTCCCGATTCAGTGAGCTCTAGAATGCGTTCTATTTTCTAAACGTTAAATAATATTAAAACTTTAAAAGCAAAAATATTTTAGTTTAGAAGCTTTCCAAATGATTTCCTTAAAGCCTTGCAAATAGATTAAGAAATATATTACTTAGTTCTTGAACTAAAAATTAAGTCCTGCTTCTATCGACACTTTAAGTACTAGGGTTTATTCGAAACATAAAAATTAAAGGAATTATAAAATATTTCTTATAAATAAATTAATTATTCTTTAGTTAAGGAACTGTAAGACATAATGAGAAATTATTATAAAAAATTTGAAGGTCATTCGTAAGAAAATTCTACTAAAGTTTAGAATAAGAGGAAACAGTATTTAGAAATATAAAATAGCATTGAAACGTATACAAATGCAAATATGAAAATCAATGTAACTTCCTCCTAGGAATGGACTTCGGAACAAAATTAAAACTGTTTAACAAAACAAATTAAAAATAAAGAATACTCTTCAAACATTATTAAATAAAAAACAAATTGGCATATTTTCCAAAAGAACCGAATTTTAAATCCTAAACCCCTACCTTAATATATGAGCTGCAAATATATATATATATAAATACAAGAAAAAATATTCGTGTAATCTGGAATGACTTTCCCTAAGTATTTTCTACAGTTTTGATATCTTTTCAAAATATTTTTAACTGCAGGATTTAGTTAAATAAATATTTGCAACATTTCTACAAAAGAAGATAAAAAAATAAAATATCAATGATAAATGTTATAATATGCTATTTTAAGGGCTTTAATTTTAATAAAAGATCATTTATACTAATATGTTAAATCTTTTCCAATAGTTTTCGGATTCTTATATATATGATAGCTCTAATTTTCCTCCGAAGTTCTAATCTAATTTGAATGGGGAGTTTCTTTTTATAATCATCAATAGATAAAGATCGTGCAACTCTCAGTATTTAACATATATTTTTCAGCTATATTATGTTTAATAGAAATCTAAATAATCTATCAACATACCCTCAAGCATATAACAGTAAAAAAAAATGAACAAATAAAGCTACGTAGCGTACATTTTTAAACTGAATTATTCAGACATGTCTCGACTGTTTTCAACAAAACTATAGACAAAACTACGTTAAGAAATTTTTAAAATCTAATTAAATGTTTGTTACTTCATGGCAGGAGAAAAATTTACTGCCAAAGATAATAAAGAAACGCTGTCAGAAATTCTAAAAATAAGATTCGAATTATTATCTTTATAGCTGTTTCAGTCTCTGATAAAAGTACTAGTGTCTTTCATTTCTTTCTTTATTTCATTCTCCCTATTCTTGATTTACGCTCAGAAAGAAGGTCTGAATTACGAGCTTCGCATATCATTTTTTTTTCTTCGAAATACAACACAATTCTAATTTTTTTTCATAGAACGAAAGAACATAACACACGTTATTTCGAAGTTCTTTCGCATTCGTTTAAGCCTTGTATTTTAAAGAACTGATTCCTTTGTAGTGTTATAAATCTATATTTATGTATCTTTGTGCGTGTGAAGAAGCAATTATTAAATGTCCGAATAATGCTTCATAACAAATGTAATTATTATTTTTGAATAAATTAGATAATTTTGTATTTTTAAAATTTTTTCCATAGTTATTTTTATTGTGAATATCTATTAATATGGAAACGTAGGCCGTTTTATTTTGAAATACGACGCATACATTCAACAACAAGGAATTGAATATACACGAACTATTTTAAAATAATAACATAGATGTAATAATAACACGTCTCCGAATCAATGCTTTTTCTCAATGAAATTATTTTAATCATGATGTGCAAAATTGACAAATATATAAAAAATTGCCGAAAAATCTGCCGAAAATTGTTTGTTTTTTTTACCTTATTTTTGTGAAAAATATGTTGCTTATATTTGAGAAAGCATGCATCTACGTATCAGATAAACTTACACTGATATATTGTTTTAGTAACCCGCTTTCATAGTAATTTCTCATATATAAACTGAAGGAAGCCGTAGCTTTTGAGAACAGGCACTATAATTATTTAATCATGATTAGAGGATGAACATGATACATTAACTCAATTAAAAAAATCCTACGAAGAAAAATGTGTCATATATAAATAATCAACTCAATATGATCAATTTATTTATATATTACACACATTATCATTAGCAGTGCTACATTTAATATGGATTATTAAGTAATATTTTCTCATATTTGAACAATGTGAAGTAGTGAAAGAATATTAAAAATAATTTGAATATAATCGAACTGTAATTTTTTTTAGATAGTAGTTATTCATTTCGTATCCAGGTTTGCATAGTCACCAAATAATCTTAATGTAAAGGTTTCTAAGAAAATTTAATCTTTAAAAATACGATATCCAAAGATGAATGCTTTGTAACAACTGATATAAAAAAAATAAAGTTGAACACTAAATTTTTATCTGTTGATCTGTTCAGAAGTAATAATAGACGTAACTAAAATCTATATTCCTAATTTTTTCAAAACTTGAAAATATTAATTTTGAAATTAATAAAACAAATTATCTTAAAGCATAATTTTATACTGGGTGCAAATTACATGTTTGATTAATGGAATATTCAGAAATGTATCATGTTATACAAGGAAGTGTACTGATTCTCTAAAAGGTCCATTTTTTCATGAAAATCGTTTAATTCCTTTAATATATTAATGTTATAACTGACGGAAAGTCCTTTATTGCATTAAACATATTTCAGCGTTCATGAATACAGGACCGACTTTTTTCATCTTTATTTCAATTTTTTTCTTGTTTAGCTATGATTTTTGCTTCTATGTTTCTTTAAAATTAAATTGCACCCCCACGGAAAAAAAAATCGTAAAGAAGCATTCAAATATAATGAAACTAATTACTTTTTGTCTATTTATATATCATACAAAACTTGGACCTACAATTGCATTTACTTTCCTTAATTGTTTATTGCTTTTGAGCATATGAAATCATAATGATTAAAGTAGCAAATCTTTTTTACAAAATTTATTAAATTATAAACACTCCTATTAATTTTCTCTATCTATATTTCTTAGTTATTTTTCCAATAGAACCTTATGTATCGTATTTAACACTAAATATGTCAGCATTTAATAAAAATAATATTTATGCCATAACTGGCCAAATAATTAAATGGCGTTTGATAAAGATAATTATTTTTGATTCAATACAAATATTATTAATTATGAATAGGATGTATTAACTATAATGTAAGGATTCACTTATTTTTCATTTTCACAAAAAGTCCCAATTCATTATTTATTACATTTTTTTATAAATACTAGGAGATTCGAATGTGCATATTCTGCAAAAAATATCATATTTGTAATACTTTGCAGATTCTTTATGTTCAGAGTTCGTCATTTAAAAATGTGAAATTATGGTTGTCAAATAACAAAAACAAATCTTATCTTTACTTGAAACGAAGGACCAGGACCACCGAATAATATATATATATATATATATATATATACAGGGTGTTGTCGACCAACAAATTTAGGAAGATGATAGATGATAGTAGACATCAAGAGGACACAAATCAGTATACAACATCGGGCCAAAAACGATGATTAATAGGTAAAAATCGCCAAAATATAGGAAATATGATAATTGTTAAAATCTATAAAAATTAATAAAAAATAACAAATGATGCTTTTCAACTATGGATTTTTTAGGGGAAAGTACATTCTAAAAATTTTTTTCCGTGTATGTAACATGCTGATTTGATGATGCAGGGGGTTGTAAATTACGGAAAACAAAAAAAAGTACTTTAAAACCCTTATTTGCAAAAATATTAAAATCTGATAAAAGAAAAAAAATCTTGAAAATGTAAGGAATTTTATTCTCTTTAACTTGATATAAGCGTGTCGTGTGAAAATTCAGGCGTTTTTAAGATATTAAAGAAAAACTAAAATGTGCATCATAAAACATCGCTGCAACATCTGTAGCGATGTTTTGAGAAGTTTTTGTTGAAATCGAAAGATAAATTCTGAGTGGGGATAGTGGGCATTAAAGAGATAAAAAATTACCATAAAACATAGGGTCGCAGTTAACGTTTTTCAGTGAAAATTAGCAAAAACAGGTGTCGAAAAGACAATGAGTCTGGCGAAGAGAATGGCCTTGTGAATGTGAGGATTAGTACAAGGTAATCGAGAAGAAAAAGTCTTGTCGAATGTGAATTTTTCAAGATTTCAAGGAAAATAAAAGCAGCGAGCAAGTATTCATTAATGTGCATTGCCGAATTGATAGTTGTTAAACATCATACTCAAATAATATGTCAGATTTCCCGAATGCCACTAAAATGTGCTGGTGTACTATTATGCATTAACCAAATGTTCTGGCGTACAGTTGTCTGTGTGCCCTGCAGTGTTTCGGAGGAACGTGCTGCAAGAAAGCAGGTAGTTTGCGCCACTGAGGCGTCTGGGCAAAAGATACGGTTCCAATGGATGACCTGCCCAGAGGTTGATATTAAACTTGACGTTGTAAGTTTAATATCAACAAGATAGAGATAGAGAATTTTCAAATGACCAAATATGCGCATTGTGCGTGTTGAAGACGTCTTCTCTCGTAAAGCAGGCTTCATCTGAGAATAAAATTCTAGCAGAAAAATGTGCATCTTCCTATGGGACATCAAGTATCCAGCTTGCAAACTCACCCGATTTACGATTTTCACTGAAAAACGTTAACTCGACAATATGATTTATGGAAATTTAACATCTCCTTAATGCTCACTATCCCCGCTCTGAATTTATCTTTTGAATTTTACAACACCCTCTGAAAACCTCGGTAACGATACTGCAACGAGGTTTCCTGGTGCACATTTTAGTTTTGCTTGAATATCTAAACAATTCCTCAGTTTTCACACGATACGCTTATATAAAATTAAAGAGTAAAAAATTTCTTACATTTCCAAGATTTTTTTTTTTAAATTTTAATATTTTTGCAAATAAGGGTTTTAAAATACTTTTTTCTTTTTCAGTAATTTTCGATCATCTGAATTCTGAAAACGGCGTGTTACACATATCAAAAAAAAAATCTTTTAAGAATGTGATTTCACTTTAAAAAATCATTGTCGGAACATCATTTGTTATTTTTTTATTAATTTTCTTTACATTTTCAAACAATTCTCAGGGTTACTATATTTTTGCGATTTTCACCTACTAAACGTCGTTTGTGGTGATTTTTTTATCCTCTTGATGCCTACACCCCTCTGAATTTGTCGGTCAAATTTGGCATCACCCTCTCTCCCTCTCTTTATATATATATATATATATATATATATATATATATATATATATATATGCGTGTGTGTGTGTGTGTGTGTGTGTGTGTGTGTGTGTGTGTGTAACATTATTTATGTTGAAGTAGAATGCAAGATGGAATACATTGAAGAGATACTTTACAATATATTTACTTACAAGTTATTACAAATTATTATTATAATTATTACAAATTATTATAAGCAATTTATTTACAAGCAGGCGCAGTCAAGGCTCTTCCGCCACTGCGCGCTACAAAAGCAGATGTAAGAAAGAAATGAAGGGGGACGAAACAAATGATCATTAGTCTTATATAACATGGGATGTCCGGGCACGCGCAAATGCAATACACGTGGTGACTTTGAGAAGGGCAACGGAAGTATCACTTTCACTCGATACGTGATGACGCATTATTTTTTAGAAAGGAATTAATTAAATCGATAGTGGAATTAGATCAGGAAATAAGAGAATATTTTACTATGGGCTAAATTAATATAAAGTTTTGGAAATTAATTTGGGTAAATTAAAGGTTTAAAATATCATTACATATATATCTACCTATATATCAGTAAAACTATTTGACTGAATATATAAAAATTACCAAAGCGTCCCCAGAAAGTTTATATTATTCATTTAACACTAAATGCGTTTTTGGAGTCTTGTTTCATGACAAAAATTATAACGAGAAAAAAATGCTAGAATAAAACTGACATCTGAAATGAGAAAATTTAGGATACTAATAAGTTAAATATGTTAATTAACTCAGATAAGCATTTTAATCTAAGTAAGCCTTTCTAATTTCTTTCCAATAACCCCACAGATCAGTTGATCGCCAAAAGCAGTAGGTGATTAATATAAGTTACGAGCAAAATCAAAACTTTGTGGCGTTGAAAAAAATTCATATTGTCGGCATCTGCTCAAAATTTTCAAAAACCATATGAAGAAATAAATATGATCGTCTTCTTGACAAACAATACCTTCTTCAACTGTATTTACTGAGCGATACATCTGATGTCCCAAGAAAGGGGAACTCATTCGTATTTCCCTCACTGTTTCGCTTAAATATTGCACTTAAATCAGGAACAATGTTTCATTAAATAAGTTCATAGCAAAATATTATTAAAAAATTAACATTTTATGCGTCCTTTATACTGTAAAAGTGCAGTTAGTAAAATGTTCTCTTGCGTTCATGCATGCACATGCAATGTTTTTATTTCTATCTACAAAATTTGCAGATATATACCTATTTTGAAATGATGAGGTGCTCATCACACATTAAAATAAAATGACTCATTTCAAAAATTGCAAATTTTTCAATGCAGAAAATTTATTTTATGTAAATATATGTCTTGTATCACATCATCCAATAATCATCATTTTAAAGAAATTTGGTAATCACGCATCATGGTGTTCATTTTGTTTAATTGACAGTTGAAACATCGACGTGTTAAAGAAGGGAACAGAAGTTTGTGAAAATACATATTTAATATATTTCAGAGAAATATTAATATGCCGAGCAAGTATATAGAAAGCTCTGCTTGCTCTTGTGCGTTTTTAAAAATTAGGACTTATTTTAATATATAGGAACTATTAGATATGCTAATGATTAATCATGTTTTTAATCTTAAAGTGACCCAGTTGTCAAAGTTTTAAATTTTATTAGAATGGAGGAACCATTTGCGAAAATAGCCAAATTTACTATAAAGATGACAGTTTTTAGTTTTAGGAACGTTAGAGTTTAGTGTGGATATTGAAAAAGGTGGGTTCAGTTTTAGAACGTTTTAGCGTAGATGTTGAACAAGGTGGGTAAGAGTAAGCTTCTTTGAGAACCGCCCTATAGGAATGGTCAAGGAGAGCCCCCGTATCGTTAAATCGCATCCCAAAGAGCCGCGGTGACCTTTGGTAAGATCTCGGCTCGTGAGCCATAGGTTTTAAGGTTCGAGACCCAATTCCACCGAAGAACCGTTGTGTAAGGGGGTCTGTTGCACGTTAAATCCGTCAGGACCAAACGTCCTCCCACTGGTGTGGAGAGGGGGGTGCCAACTCAGGTGTCGTTCTCGTCATCTGACCGCGGTTCAAAACTACGAGGTCCGTCCCAAAATAGCTCTAGTGTTGCTTAAAAGGGATGTTAATATATAACTAAACTAAACTAAACTATCGCATCTCAAAATTAAGCTCACACGGAGTTTTTTAAAGATTCATGAGAGGGGTATTATCCCGCTTTCTCCAAATATCCTAGATAAACAAGATAAAATCTTTTGACCGTAGGATGCATCAGAAACAAATGAAACGCCTACAAAATATATATGAAATGAAATTCTATCTGATGATTTTTTACCCATATCCTGGGATATGATAAATAAAGCATAATTAGTCATTATTAAAGAATGTATATTGAATTCTGTAATGGAAATTTTGACAATAATCTTCTCTTTAATATACCATTCTTCAAAAATCTAAAAAATTGGCTCAGAAGCATTGATTATCAAAAACTCTATACTTCTGGAATATAAATTGAAGAATATTTCATTTATATCTAAGATTATATGTCACAGGCAGATGCAATGAGACATACATTTCAGAATAAGGTTTTGCGGTTCTTATAAAAAAATGAATCTTTAGATTCATTGCCATGATATATTTTCACGCATCTCGGTGTAAAAAGGACTTTGTTAATGATTCAGTACATTAAAAAAAATTCATCCCATTCATACGAAAATAATAGTATAATTTCATAATATATCACATATGTTAAGAGATTTGATGTAGAAAGATAAATAAAATTTGGTGTAAAAGTCGAAAAATGGAAGAGACGAAGATGTCATTTATATGAATAGTCAGAGTGTTTAGAACTTGCAAATTAAAATGGACAATTCAGCATGAAGGATTTTATTTTCCATTAGCATTTTATAGATGAAGAAAATACAATGTTTTAATAAATATTTATTTAAATTATTCTTTCTTCAAAAATAAACTATTAATACATTAGTTAAAATATATAAAAGCCAAAGTACAAAGCTTTAAACTATAATAAACAGATTGAAAGTAATACTGGCTAAAAGAATCTCAGATTGTAATGGATATGCTTAAATGTCACTTCATATACATTTTTCATAAATTCAATTTTTCAATCGATCTTCTCAAACTTTCAGATGCGATGATATCAACGGAAAGAATTATTAATTTTATATAGTTATGGAGACAAATATTCGAATGAGTATTCTATTCTGCATGGAAGATGCGAAAAAGGAAGAGTTTTTTTTCCCATTATGTAAAACAAGTATAAAACGTCGGAAATGTCCTACGTGCTCGAATGATCAGTGTCTGAAGAATTTCCTCTTCCGAAATAAAAGCAGAAATCAGGACGCAGTGTTGACAACGTTTGCTTTCCTATCAGAAGGAGCTCAGGCCTTCTAGTAGAATTAATACTCGAGCTTCTTCGCTTTATTTTTACCTCATGTATAAAGAGTCTGCCAGCAGATACCTGGCAAAGAGAGATTTCACTTTTAATGAATATTTCAAAGAGCAGGCAAAGCTGCTTATGTGAAGAAGGAAGTCTTTCGTCGAAAACTTTTCCGCCTGTTCAATTCCCATAATGCTATCGGAGGAAAACGCTTAAATAAAAACATTCTCTGTAAATAACACTTCCCTCGGTACTTTTTAAAATTTCAGACACGATATTTATCAAAAGGTTCTTTTTTTCACAAATAGGATTTGCCTTTGCGTAGATTGCCAAAAACGTGTATCGGTTACTGCAAAGTTTCCGAAAAGTGCTTTAATGCCTGGATAAACTTCAGTGCTTATGAGAGCTTGTAGGAGTGGAGGCTTCGGATAGTAGTTCTTGAAATATGCTAATGAATATACTTTGAATATGTTACTTGTTGTTCACGCGCAAAACTGTTTCAATGCTATCTGAATGTCAGTATTCATGCTTTCACTGCTCGCTGATTGTTATTAACTTTTGTAAAGTTTTCTCCGAGGAATTTAAAATTACTTTAAGTAAATTTTGAAGTATTGATAAAATTATTAAAGAATTAATTTTATTTTATTCATTTATGTATTCTAAAAATATTTTTTTCTATAAAATTTTAGAAATGAAAGATCCTTACTCTCTATAGGAGTACTTTATTTCTGATAATTTTTATCTAACAGTACGGCACTTAAAAAAGTGTCTGTATTATATCACCCGAACAGTTTATGTTTGAATTTCAGGTATGCTGCGCAATGGAATCGTTATTCTGAATGCATATTGTAAGAAGTGTGTACTGGAAGCCCCAATTAAATTTTGCAATTTCCATTCTTCTATGGATATAAACGTTACTCTTTAAGGCATATTTTTACTTTCACGCATAGGTAGAGAAAGGATGTAGGATGACTTCTTCCAATCGATGATGGGATTTGCTTCTTACAAGAGGGGTTTAACTTACACGGTTACAGACATTAGGACTCAACTTTAGCTCCTGCCAATGCTGTCGCTGTGTCCCTGTCGCTCAAATTTTTCCGCGTGCCTTCGGGCGGATCTGATTAGTCATCTTTGATTATCTTTACATAATTTGATACATTTACCTTCATATATTTCTGTACATATTCGAATTAGAATTTGAATGTGCAATGCTGAAGAAATTATTTTTCCTGCGTGGTTCAAATTTCAAATTATTTAAAAAAAATCGTTAGGTTTGGTTCATTTAGATCAATTTAGTATTTTGTTGCCAAAAATAAATAAATTAATTAATCCTTAGTAAATAAACTTAAACATTCATTTGAATAAACTTAAAAACAAGGTAATGTTCTTTGAATATTTCTTTACTTAATAAATGGAAAGAATCTTTAAGAAGCTCCATCAATAACGAACTTTTGTTACTTTTTTGAAATAGGATTCACTGAAGTATCAGTGATTTTTCCTTGTTATTCAGCTTTGAATTATGTTAAAATAGGAAAATTTGGACAGATATTTTTCAAATGTTTTTTATATAGTATGTCCCCATCTGATCCTATCCTGGTTGCTTCATTTCCAGGAGCGAAAATGTAATGATACCGATAGATAAAACGAAAAATTTTTATGAACTTACTCATCAATAATCTATTATTAGTTTACATCTTTAAATGAATTACCACATAACATATTGTTTTGTTAGCTGCCTATTTGTACTATACATTTACATCTTTATTGTAACCACAAAGTGCTTGAAAAATAATTGTGATGGACACTTGTTAAAAGAGAGCAAGATTGCGGGTTAAAAAGAAAGGGAAATTAAAATGGAAGAACGATAACTAATACAATTGTATGTACTTAGTTATATTTTTTCATTTAACTAATATTTAATTTAACTACTGTTTAGCGGCAGACTAGGCTTTCGTGCTTCGCATCTCAATTATCTGGCATTTGAAGCTTATATCAAAAAGGCGTCTTCTTCACTGACCAGGTTTCTTTCCAGTCAATCTTCTTCTTCTCCTCGCTTTAAATAAATTTCCGTCAGTCATCCAGATGCTGACGAGGGTAAGAAGGGTGGAAATTTTCAAAAGGGTTTTCATTTCTGATATTGTCCACACCGTCTTAATACGGAAAATAAATGCTCTTGCCTTGGTATAGATAATGAAATGAGTTTATATTATGTTTTCCTTCATTTTCTCATGTAAAGTACGTTATAGGGAGATCTTATATATAGTTTTATATAATCCGAGGGAGACTTTTTGAAATAATTATAAAATAAATTTATATTTTAAACAGTTAAATAGATAAATGTGCAAATTTATCATGACAACCCTATTTTTTTATTTTTCGAAATTATTTGTATAAAACATTTTTTTATTTTATAGCTTGAATTTTGTAATTTAATTTGCATTACTCTCTATACATCAAGATAGCACTGAGTGGCATTTTCCTGTATGGAAATTGAGAAAAAGTGAGAATTGATTTTTGACAGAATGTTTAGCCATTTGATTTATATTTAGTCATGAAATGAATTATTACATTTCATAATATTTAAAGAAAATATAGGCATTTACTCAGAATAAAAACAATATTGAATTATAGAAAAAAAATTTCCACACATTAGGATATTTTGCAGCAGCATTTCAAAACATTGGAAGTAATACTCCTTCTGAAATTGAATGTTTAAATGACCTCTTGAAGCTGAGGAAACTCAAAATTATTTTCCATTGATATCGAGGACTCCCTTGTTTTAGATGGCCTTTCCTAAACCTGCATTTTAAAAATAATATTTCCAATTTCACCGTAAAACTGCACCAGTATTATCACGGCATTCAATTAATACAGAATTCGAAACTTAAAATGGCCGCACAAGGTGACAGTTACAGTGAGCGAAAGCTATTCTTTAGAAAAGCACTGAACGAAGGAGCTTCATTCTGGGCATTTCTTTCGTTACTTTGTTCTCTCCGGACACCTTCCCTTTTCCGGACACAAATAAATCGCTTGTTTTCTAGAAGCACTCTTTAGGAAGCAATACATTAAGGGAGAGAGGAGGATCTATAGGACCGAATAATTATTAAAGAAAAAGGAATTTATCTTTCAAAAATTCTCGAATGTATTTCTTTTTATTATTGATTTATCTAAATAAGCTAAAAAAATATAGTGATAGCTTTATTCTGTATTTCTTAGTAGCTTTAAACAGCAATATTTGAGATTGCCTTGCTTTGTCCAAATAAGCGTCATTGTTTATTTTGCTTAAGCTTTCATTGCTATTTCAGGCAGAGGATTTTGTTCCCTTCCTTTCCTGTAAATTAACGACTTAACAGGTTGTAATTACTTGTTCTTCCATTCATTACTGAAAATAAGTTCAACTTATTGTATAAAGTTAATTATGAATTATTTTTATGTTAATACAATCAAACATATTTAACAACATATTAAACTATTGCAATTACATGCAAGTTATAGCTTAAAACAAATTTTTTCTTAAAAATGAATGGGATTTAATAAATTTCGTAAATGATTTCTAACTCTATATTTATTAATATTAATATGAAAATTACTGAGCACATCCTGTAAAGTTCAGTTTTTAGAAGATAATTATAGAAAAATATCGAAACTATTAATATAATTGAAATTTATGAACTTAAAATTTCGATTAATTTTTTGAATCTTATTTCCTTCTTCATCATATATATATTTTTCAATACTCATTTGCTAAACTAATTATTTGGAAATCTTGATGATTTTTAGATTTATGACGAGTAATGTATTCGACATAACTCGACATATTCTTTTTTTTTTCTGAAATTACAGTCTAGAAAAAATTAAAATTAATATTCGTTTAAAGAAACAAAAATGGTTTAATCTAATTTGAAGATATACCGATATAGTTGTTTATTCCAGTGAATTGGTCAGAAACATAATACATTTAACTTTATTTCCCATTCTTCCCTTCGTCTATAAATAGGGAGCCAAATGTTTATGTCATAATTTGAGTAATAAAGGATATAAGTGATTGAGAAGCGTGACACCAGAAGTTTTCATTAAGTTTAAAAACTATGCTTAAAATAATAGAATTGTTCAATAGAAAAACAAATTTATAATACCCTGTTCCCAGCCAAGTTTCACCCAGAATATAAAATAAGTTTAATTAAAAAAACTTTTTAGAAAACATGTTTATTAATGAATAAAGATATTAGATGTTTTTTCTTTTATCTTTTTAATCATTAATTATTATTATGATCAATATGGAATATTATAATGCAATTTTTTCTCAAATTCCCAATTTATTATAAAAACCAATATGGATTAAAAACCTTAAGAAAATTGATAGATTCATAAGTTAATTCTAAAGAAAATTCATAAGTAAATTCTGAAAAACATTAACATTGTGTACAGTCGTAGATAATAAAAATATGTGTACAATTTCAAAATTCTACGAAATGCATTAGAAAGAGAAACAAATAATGTATATCAAATTCATGATTTACAAGCATAAACATTTTTCAAGTTTAAATCGAAATGCGTATTATTAATTAAATGACTTTGTAGGAAAGAGTTAAAGTATAATATTTAAAACTATCAATACCGGTAGAAAGGAAAACATATAATGATCTTATGTTATAAATGCTTTCACATTCAATAGAGCAAAAATTTTCATTCATCATTATTATGTCCATGTCATTTTCACGAAAGACTTTTCGCAATATTTGAAAAATCTTCATTATTTATTTATTGTATGATTAACATCACATTGTTGATTATATCTCTATACATTTACAGATCTCATGAAAGTAAATCCTTGTTATATAAGCGAATAATGCAAAATGATGAAAAGATCGGACTTTCAATAATTCGAAGCGGTCACAAAAATTCCATTTACCAAACATATTAGTAAAGAAAAACATTTTCTTATAAAATAGAGCGGTTAATCGTAAATTAAAATATTCAAAGAGTGATTCATTCATTTTAATATACCAATTTTAATAAAAGAACAAAATGGATAATTAAATTATGAAATTTCAAGGAGTAATGGAACAACATCTGTTGATAAATTTAACTCTGTAATAAACTTTCTAATTTTTTTACACAATTCAGAACTACGAAAATTTTTGTTGTCTTTTTTTTACTGGATACTTTAAATAGCAATCAAGCTCACCAGGGAATTAAAAGCAATTTATTCATAATCGCTGCAGACATAAAATACGGCTGTATTTAACCAAAGAAAATGATAAGAATTATAAGTTATGTTTTAGGTTTGATTTTAAAATTAAACAAAATGAATTTGCCTTACAGACTATAATTTAGCATTATGCTACGAAAACTTTCACGAAGCAGAGAAAAAAAATGAATTACCAAAAATTATAATTGAAATGTTAAAATTAACCAACTTAACCAGGTCGACCCTAAATCTATTAGTATTTCCAGAAATGTTGAAATCTACAATCATCACCGAATTACACTAGTTGATGATTGACAATTTACCAGCTTGTTAGTGGATTCCTTTATACATAAAACTATATGGAACTCACAGAATGTGTCTGTGAGAAGATGAATGTGTTTATGAAAGGAAAGAACTTGTTCTTGGTGATAATTGTTAGAACTTCCCCTCTCTTTTACGATTAAATAAATGAATAGTTATACATTTTATGTTACAAACAACCTATTCTGTGCCAAGAGGACCATTCAGAACTTACATGGTGTTGAGGCCCACGGAGAAGTGAAAAGGAAACTGTTCCGTTTGATGCCGAAATTCTTGCTAGGGGAAACAAAACGATGTACTTTTCTTCCTTTCAGGATTTTTGAAATTCTAAATAGAGAACTGACTCAATCTCTTCAGCCTCTGAGTTTATACAGGTATTCCGAAAGGGATATTGAATTTTTCAAATGAGTATCTCGTTTCGGTTTCCTAAAAGAAATATACCCAACATTTTTGCACTTTCTAGAATGTTCAGTTTTATCGCCAAAGTTGCCAAATTATTCCAGAAGTCACAAAATGGCGGCTTAGTTTTCTGCCAATATTAGGAACCACTATACAGGAATCCTCGAGTATTTATTAAAAGTATTTCTAATCTGTTCTTTCTAGCTATGCAAGAAAAGAAATTAGATTTTTAACAGTATTTACTTATCAATCTTTCCATATACAATTAAAATTTAGCATATAAATTTGATGCTAAATTTTGATACAAACAATAGGATTGCATCAAAAGATTTAATAGTGATAGTAGTTTCCCAGGTTATCAAACTAAAAACAACAAGATATTTTTGACTCTTTAATAATTATTATGCAATGCATATAAAAATAATGTATTAAATCTCAAAAGTTTGTTTGAGCCAAGTTCCTTGAAAGTAAAAGTATTCAACAAGGTGCTTATGAGGGCCAATGACATTTTCTTTAGCAAATTGTTCACTAGTGCCAATTATCTTCTGTTGATCAAGATAGCTCGCTCGCCAGTAACTTTTTTTGTTTGGTAAGAAATCCTTTTTGTGAATAATCAATATGGGGTTATAGCTGTATCAATAGTTAACAAAGATTTAATATATTCCTTATGCATAATATAACATTTTTATCTATTTTATTTACACTGTCCAATCCAATTACCTTTTATCCGCTCAAAAAAGAATGATGAGAACCAGTTTGGTAAAATATTTACTATCGGACAAACCAATGCATTAAAAACAAAATATTTATTTGTATGAGCAGTAAACGGAAAATAAAATAGCATTTTGTCGAGTTAACTCAGCTCAAAAACAAAAATCGATTACAATGTCCAAATCTGAAACTGCATTTTCCTCTCGAAATTTGTGTTGTCCCATCCGATTAATACAATCGGATCTTCTCTTTGATCTAATAGTTTTACACACAGCAAATGACAACAGTTTATATCTGAGACGATTAACTTACTAACATAAAAGCTGCAGTTACCATTCAGACTAATTTACTAGAAGAGAATTTATATGTCAAGGAAAGCAGTGGATGTAGCCGCACAAAGGGAAATAATATTTTATCTTCTGTGCTCGTTTCTGTATTTTGTTCTATAAAGTAATCGAGTGCAGATGTTAACCAACATTTGAGTTTCGTTTAGCGAATTTATTTCTGTTCCGTCTCTGATAATATTTCGATGAATAATGCAGTAAAACCTGTTTCTTGTTCCCCATACATCGAAGGGCTTAAAATAACATGCTAACATTTTATTCGTAGCTGATTCCTTGTGTTGAAAATGATATAAAATTATTTAGAAGTGCCAGTCATGGAATTTGTTCAATTAATGTGCGTAGCAATTTCGTTATTCCATTTTCATATGCAGATGAAATTTAGTTTAAATATACTTGAATGAAATCTCACTCTTACAAAAAATACGAAAATTTATTTATTGTTAGCAATATGTTTAAGGATTGCCATAATAAATATCCTCTTTAGTGTCCTATAAATATGCGGAATTTTAATTCTTTCTTTATCTACTTTTGCTCTATTTCTGAATATTCAACAATATGTCAGTAATTTTTCTATAACCCACAGCAAATGCATAATCTGACAAATCTCATTCTGCTGCTTTTTGTGGTAAACCATTTGCAATTTGTCAGCAACGATTATAGGATTGTCAGCTAATATATTGCCAAATTTAAGATAATACGACTGCAAACTAATATATTTTCAAATTTAATGCGTTGTGATTAGAACAGGACTGTAAAAACTATCATATGTTGCTTTAGACAAAGTATGCATTTTCTATTTCCTTTAAGCCTTTTGGTTTCCTTCATGCATTCCAAGGAATATCTAATCATGGTTTTTAAGCATTCAGTCCAATGTTTTTCAATTATTATATATCAAAAATTCATCTTTGAGCAATCTGCAGAAAGCTAGAATGGAAAATTCTTGTCATTCTATGCAGTCTATTTATATAATGTCTTGTAGCAGAGTGTCTAGATATGCAATTTAATCATTACTCTATAAAATATTAAAAATTTTCTTTATTATTTTAGAATGTAAGCATTGCCTAAAGTAAAAAATGGTATTTTTTGGAATCCCTTGGCATTTTAAAGAACACCTTGCTTTTTATATTATACATTGACACAATTCCGAATTTTCAGAGTAATTGTAATAACAAAATGGAGTAACTAAGCCTTTGTGCAACGTGAGAGCAAGCATAATGCTATAATATATAATATTGGCATGTTTTTCAAGAAATATTTTTAAATATGGATGCATTATTCCTTCCTTTGCTTAACTTGCGGCCATATAATCGGAGCTCCATAGAATATATCGATCATGTAATCTCAAATATATAAAACAGATGAATATCGATCATATAATCTCAAATATATAAAACAGATGAATATCGATCATATAATCTCAAATATATAAAACAGATGAATGTAGCTCATAATTAAAGATATTCAGAACTTAACAAAGGGAGAAAAAGATATCGAAATTGAATCGCTTTCAAGAGACAAATATTTTATGCTGTTAGTAAAATAATACACAAATATTCTTCAAATCTTTAAAACATTTTACGATGAAACTATAAAAATTATGAGTAGCAAACATTAATCGAAATATATGAATATAAGAAATAATTAATAAAAAATGTAAAGTAATTGGCTTTTTTAAAGAAATTGGAAAAATGTCAGTCGAAATACATGAGCTGAAATTGCCTAATTTATCGTGACAGACGGTTGCCTGATCCGGGAGAGTCGCATGCCTGGAAAAGTCAAGTAATTGATGATATGATCCCAATTATTAGTCGACAATCTCGTTTAGGCATTTATATCACCACCTTCTGATTTCACTATAAATGGTTTTCTCCTCACTTGAAGAATGGGATCAAGGTGCAAAGATTCTTAAAATTAAGTTTCTTAAACTTTCAATAAGCAGCTACAGAGGCAGCAAAACAAAAGGAGGTAAGCAGTCTGGAGTTATATCATTGTTGAAATGATGGAGAAATTGCATTATTGCACAGGGCAGTCTCATCGAAGATAACACCTAATAAACAGTCTCTATCTCTACTTTTTCTTCTCTAATGGCATTTCTGGTAATTTTTTAACTTATTCGTCTATATAAATTAATATTGCATAAATGATGGAGAAATCGCATAAATGATGGAAAATGAAATTTTATTAAATTCTTTTATTACAAAAATAATCAAATCATGTCTGACAGCAGCTGAGAAATGATTTAAGGTATACTCTTAGAGTCAAATATTTAGGATATTTAAAATAATGGACCATTGCTTTAGGCTTGATGAAGAAGCTGAGTCAAGCAAGTTTTTACCAAGGCTATGTAATGTCAATTTTTATTTTAGTTTTGAAACACCACACTCTCAGCCATTCCCGTTTTCTTTTGTTTTTTCGGTTATAGTTGAAACTGCTTTCTTCGATGCTGAAACCATTGTTCAAAATTAGAGGTACTGTTCTGGAACTGCAACTACCGACATTCGAGAACTGATCACAACGGTGATTCACCACATACTAGAACCTAGTGCCTGTAAAGATCATGTCTATTCAAACATTCTTCCTCTGGCTTGTTGCGAAAGATTAGAGAAGAGAAAGCGACTCACGTTTCACCCTTTAATTTTAATAAATTGCGATTATAGGCCCAAATTCATCCTTCATTTAATAAAACATAATGAGTTATTTGTCAAACTAAACTAAAACTTATTATCTTTAGTTTTTAGTCTTTAATGACAATTTTAAATCTTTAAACATCAGAAAAAAAAATTAATCTAAAGCAAACATTATAAACCGTCTTTCACATAAAGCTTAAAAATGAACTATATTTCATCGCCTATTATAAATGACAATTGTAGTAGAATTAGGCTTTGAAATCATTAAAAGTTTCTACAAAGTGTCAAAAATGTACCTACATCTGTTGCACAAAATATATTTTGTGTTTCAATTTTTATCTTAAGCTTCTTTTATTTTGTCTTTTTTACAGACTTTGGTTTTTAAATAGATAAATATATGCCCATATTTCTGAATCTTTCAGAATGAATGCAATAATGTCTTTTTACTCAATGGCAACTCTCTTTTCAATCCTTTTAATAGGATGAATTCCCTTCTACCTTAAAAGTGCATTAGCACTCGTCAATGCTATCTAACTTCCACTGGCGAAAATAATTCCTTTTACATTCCACTCAATTTTTCATAAAACTCTTATTATTCCCAAAATCCACAAACCTTACTCCCTGACATCATTTATTTCACAGACGTATTTATTTAAAGCTGAAAACGAATGTTATAAAAACCTCATGCAGAGGTCCACTCCTTTCGGATAAAGAGAAACCCACCTATTCGAGCAACAAAGGCCATAAATATAGATATATCGATTTCTTTTAGCTTTTGGACAGCCCTATAACGAATATGCCAATTTGACAAATCACCCATGCATTGTGTGTTACCGAGTAAAATTGATGAGATTGGTTCACTGCCGTTACCTCTCCGGTAAGACAGGGGGCAGAAAAAGTAAGTAACACATTTAGACGTAAAACGTGACGTATTACATGTAGATAAAGGGTTGGGTGACTGAGACACTGGAAAGCGCCATTTTTGTCTTCTTTTAACACAGGATGGTGAATGAGAG
>JAPMOR010044053.1:104970-120085 GCA_026543865.1 Argiope aurantia
TTATAAAGAATTTAATTTTTATAAAGAAATTAATTATAAAGAATTTAGTTTTTATTAAGAAATTAATTATAAATAGTCAAATAACTTTAAAAAAAAATTAAATAAATTGGACATTTCTATTCACTCAATAAAGTATTTAATAAAATCATTACATCTTATTTTATTATTCACAATACTTATAAGTATGTAGAAAATTAAGAATGTTGAAATTATCTATGAAAAATTTTAATAAAATATTCAGTGGATGTTAGTTAAATATGGGAATAAAATTTACCCTTTCTCTGCAGCTGAACTCAGCTTCTCATGTAACAAAAACTTTACAGAAATTTACTCAAAAATATCGATTGGCTATCCTTTGACCTCTGACGCATGAGCGCGCTAAAAGGGGAGAGGTATACACTTTTTTTTAAAAAAAATTTCAGATGAATTGTCATAGGGTTGTTGGAGTGCTAGAAACGCAAGACAAAGTCACCATTTTTAATAAATTTAATCAATTTTTTTTTCATAAAAAGAATGCTTCGTTGCTAAGAAATCAATAATATAACTTTTCATATACACTTATCAATAAATAAACAAAATTATAAAATGGTAATTATCAACAAGGCATAACAACGATATCGAAACAATTTAACTGATTTCTGCGCTTCGAATGGCCACCTTAATTTCTGTATCAAAATCGAAATCAGGGAAGGCAAGAAAAAAAAATATACTTCTCGTAGTAGACTATACATATAATCTAATATAAATTTTTAAGGTTTAGTCTTATTAAAGAAATTTTACATTTCTTATATATAATAATTCTTTATTGTCTTTTAGATTGAATAATATTTGAAACCCATTGTATATTTTGAAATTAACTGTCAAACAATTTATTGGTCCATTCATACTGATTGAATAAAAAAGATTTTGATTGAAGGGTTTTAATGTAAAAAATAATATTATTCGAAATTTGATAGCTTTTAACTTATTTAAAATTTACAATTTAAAACGAATCCAGCGTAGTTATCTAAATTGCAAAACAAATCAATGTAATTTAGCTAATTTATTTTCACTCTTGTTATCTAAATATATATATTTAACAATATAAATTTCAGCCAAGTAGTCTTTTTAGTTTCGATATTTTCTCACGAGAAAATAAGTCATATTTTCAAGCGGTTTTAAAAATTCTGTTGCTAAAACTTATGCAAATAAAGCAGAAATTCTTGGATTAATTTCTGAATTATCATGTTTCATAATTATTAATTTCCAATATCGGATTTCCAATATTACAGGATATATATTATAGTAAATTTAATATAGATTCCATTGCTGTTTTCTATTTAATTACGTCTAGGTGACAACGGTTAAAACTCTCAATTTATTTTGCTAATTTTTTTCAAATATTTCGAAAGAAATTGCCATGCTAAAAGAAATTCAATGCATTAATTAAGAAATCATAACTTATCAGATAATATTGACATGCTTTTTTAAAATTAACAACATAAAAAAAAGACTAAAATTATTACTTTCTTTTAAAATATCCCTGTGCTGTAAATGTATCTACATCTAGTTGGATTTTTCTTTTGTGGAAAGCCAGCACATTTTTCATATGTTTTTGCATTTCTCTCAGAAATCTGAAAGACATATAACGAAAAATTGATCATTTTGATCTGGTGAAAAACCTCTCCTAGCTTCATTCGTATCATTCGAGCTTCTCTATTAATTGCTTTAATCCTTTCCCAGAAGGCCCAAAATGTAACTGCAGCTCATTATATAAGCTATATATTTTCCTCTTTGCCTTATAAATGTACTTTTTTGGGTTTTGAAGATTTGTTTTTGACGTTATCTGCCATAAGTCACATCCATCATCTCAGAAGTCAAAAAGAAGACCATCTTAGTAGTTAAAAAAGCTTTCAAAGGAAAAGAAAAAACGGGATATTTTCTATATTAGGTATTATTTATGAGTAATAACTCAGCGTTCTTTGTCCATTCGTATCTTTTAAAACGTTTGTAGAAATTATTAGCTTTCTTGTCCGATATGAATTTATTTAAATTTCGCTGATTTTTTCTAGATATCAATACAAGGTATTTTCCTAGTCAATTTTTTTCTTGCTATAATCGAATATTTTTTGAAATGAAAGAAATATCTGTCGTTATTTTTTTAATATTTGATGATTTAACTTGATTACACAAAAATTGCTATTTTCTAAAATAATTTAGAAGATTCGCTCCTCTAAATTGTTGTTATTACTTTAACAATATCTAATTTGAAGTGTCTCGCCTTCCATCGTGGAATTCTCTCTCGTGTTGATATTTGTTTCTTTTGAATGAGATCTTTTACAATACATAATGTTCAAAAAATTCATATCAAAACTAATCATCGGTTTGAAACACATAATGATATACTAATAGGAAACAAATAATTTCAAAACTAAATACTAAATTTAAAAAATGTTAAATAAAATATTAGCAAAAGCCTTCAGGTGGTTTATAAAACCAGAATGTAATGATTCTGTGGAAAATGCTTTGTGGAAAAGAAGTGGAAAATGCTTTGGCTCCTTTGTCACAGACAACATACGAGTGAACAGAGGAGAAACCAAGACTCCAGTCTTCCTATGCTAACGTTGCCAGACGACCTACACCCGTAGCACAGTAACCACAGAGGAAGACAGATGTCTGGCTCACTCCTGATAGAAGGCCTGTCTGTTTCATTGTGGCCGGCCTGGCCATGTAGTTCGATACTGCCGAGATCGCAAAGCTATTTTTGAGGCATATCGGGCTAATAGGAGAGATTTCGGCCGTCCACCGTCGAATGAGGGACGTTATGCCGACGAATACAGCCGACCAGCAGTCCGAAGTTTGTCGCCCAGCCCATCAAGAAGAAGATCGCCGACACGCCACTGGAGATCTCCGTCGCAATAAAGAAGATCTAGTCAATCTCCTAGCCGGAGAAATGAGGAAAACTAAGCAGTGCGACCTTCCTTGGGGGTGAGGCCGCTGGTGACAAAAATCCTCCTATTGCCCCAAAGATGAGCGGAAACAATATTGAAGTAATCGTCGACAATGAGACAGTACCTGCCCATGTGGACTTTGGAGCCTCAATTTCTGTTATCTCGGAGAAGTATCGTCGCCTACTGAAGAAAGTTATGTTTCCAACGACTAACAATGTTCTTTTAAAAGTCGCCGATGGAAATTACGTGAGACCAATGGGAAAATGTACACTTCGTCTCTAAATCAATGACCGACCTCAAGCTTTTGAATTTATTGTTTTGCCGCAATGCAGTCACGATATCATCTTTTGGGCGCTTCTCAAGCTGTTATAGATTGTTACCGTTCGGAGCTCTTGTTTCAAGACGCCAGTCGAGAATCCCAAACTCCAGACTCCAGCCATTTATTCACGTTGGAAGACTATACAGTACCTGCTCGTTCTATCAAAAAGATTACTGTCTTAGGGCGTAAGATCCATCGAGCTATCGACGTAACAGTAGAGGGAAATAGGATGCTCCTCTTAAACAATGAAGTTGCCATTCAGTCCACTATAGTTAGTCTCCTTAATGGTAAAGCCGAACTATGTGTTGCCAATGGACAAGGAGGACCTCGGATCATCCTTAAAGGCATGCGCATCGGATATGCCGAACCCTTACGCGAAGACTGCGTAAATACCATAGACGAGGG
This sequence comes from Argiope aurantia, assembly GCA_026543865.1. Taxonomy (NCBI): domain Eukaryota; kingdom Metazoa; phylum Arthropoda; class Arachnida; order Araneae; family Araneidae; genus Argiope; species Argiope aurantia. The sequence goes on from JAPMOR010044053.1 coordinate 108,625, forward strand.
ATCGCTTTATTCCACGACCACTTCAAAGGCAAAGTTGGGTGTCATCGACTGTACCACGATGATAGCTCCGGATTTGAGGTTCGACCAAAAAGAAAGAATGTTGCATCTACTCCAGAGGTTTTCAGAAATTTTCGATCAAGAAAGGAAGTCAACTCAATGTTAAATACCGAATAAACGCAGGCGACTACTTACCTATTAGTCAGAGAGCTAACAGTGTCCCCATCTAAACACCGCATTATCAGTGAGTAGGAAATCAAAATGTTAGAAAGAGATATCATTCAAACATCATTAGTCCATGGTCATCTCCAGTCGTCTTGGTCAGGAAAAAAGATGAAAGCTGGCGTTTTTGTGTTGATTATCACCGACTCAACAAAATTACCAAGAAAAACTTGTATCCATTGCCGCGTATTGAAGACACCTTATATTGCCTGAAGAGGGCAATATATTTTTCATCTATGGATTTCTACTCCTGTTACTGGCAAATAGAAGTTGATGACGCCGATCGTGAGAAAACAGCTTTTATAACACCTGAGGGATTATACGAATTTAAAGTGATGCCATTTGGCTTATGCAATGCTCCTACAACTTTTAAAAAGATGATGGATAATATTCTGCGACATTTAAAATGGACAATGTGCCTTTGCTATTTAGATTACATTGTGGTGTTCTCAGAAACATTCGATGAACATCTTCAGAGGTTGAATACTGTCCTTCAGTGTATACAGAACGCAGGCCTTATCCTTAATCCAAAAAAAACGTCGCTTTGGAGCGCAAGAGATAAAGATCTTGGGACACCTAGTATCCAGTGATGACCGGACCCAGAAAAAGTAAAGGCCGCGAGTGACTTTCCCCTGCCTAGGAATATTCATGACATCAGAAGCTTTCTGGGACTTTACTCTTACAATCGTCTTTTTATAAAGGACTTTTGTCATAAAGCCGAATATTTACAGTTGTTGTTGAAGGGGGACACAAAAATCTGTTGGGGACCTGAACAAGTGGAAGCTTTTAATACCTTGAAGAAAGATCTTACCTCCGATCCTGTCTTCGGCCTTTATGACGAAACTGCACCAACAGAACTTCACACTGACGCGAGTTGATACGGAATCGGCGCAGTATTAGTCCAAATCCAAGATGGGAAGGAAAAAGTAATAGCTTATGTCTCGCGCACTCTGACGAAGGCTGAGAGAAATTATTCCACAACTGAAAGAGAATGCCTTGCGGCCATATGGGCTATAACTAAGTTTCAGTCATATCTCCTTGGAAAGACTTTCAAGATCGCCACTGACCATCATTCCCTGGGTTGGCTGAAAGGACTGAAGGATCCCTCTGGAAGATTCGTTAGATGGGCGCTGCGATTCCAAGAATACGACGTATCAGTGGTGTACAAAAGTGGAATGAAACACAAAGATGCTGATAGTCTGTCCAGAAATCCATTAAAAGTCGATGCTTCATGGTCTGGGGATTCCATAAGTGCCACTTTATTCACTAATATCTCAGAAGAACAGATGAAAGATCCGGTATTGGCAAAAATAATTAGAGACCAACAAAGTACCGAAACAATCAGGCTGGGGAAACTTTGAATTAGTCGAAAGAGTCTTCTACAAGAAGTATTTTGATCCATCCGGAAAGAAATTTCTACCAGTGATACCGAAGCATTTACGGTTCAGTATTCTAGAATCTCTCCATGACGACCCTACCGCCGGACATCTAGGACTCACCAGGAAGTATGATAGAATAAGAAAGCGATTTCATTGGCCAGGCTTGTACAGAAATGTTCGAAGATATGTGATGTACTGCCAAGAATGTCAAAGGAGAAAATCTATTCCTCAGAAGCCACAAGGTCATTTTGTGCCTATTCCACCAGCCGCTGCTTTTTTCCATCGCATCGGAATCGACTTGCTAGGAGATTTTCAAAATCGGATGACGGAAACAAATGGATTTTAGTATGCACCGATTATTTGACACGGTACACAGTCATCAGAGCTTTACCGACAGCGGAAGCTACACAAATCGCCAAATTCCTACTAGAGGACATAATCTGAAGCATGGAGCTCCACGAGTTATTATTATAGACCGTTGACAAGTTTTCCAGTCCAAGCTGGTGTCCGATATTAATCGCCTATGCAATATCACTCATCGAATGACAACAGCCTATCATCCGCAAACAAATGGATTTGCAGAGCGATTCAACAAAACGCTAGCAGATATGCCTTCTATGTATGCTGATAGCGAACAGAAGAACTGGGACCCTATATTGCAGTTCGTCACATTCGCCTACGACACTGCCAAGCACGACACGACAGGTTTTACGCCCTTCTACATACTACAATGGCGAGAAGCTGAAACGCCATTGGATACGATGTTTCCTCTCTGCCCCAACGAGATCATCTAAGAAGACGATTACGTTAGTCATCTGATCAATAAGACAGAAGTATCGTGGCAATTAGCTTATGCACGAACTCTCGAGGTTCAGCAGAAAGATCGCCGGCAGTATGACTCGAAACATCGGATGGTGGCATACGAACCAGGGGATTTGGTGTGAATTTTTATTCCAGTTCGTAAAAAAGGGCTTTCCGAGAAGCTCCTCAAGAGGTACTTCGGCCCTTATCAAGTCTTGAGGCGGTTGTCCGACGTCACCTATGAAGTAGCCGATTTCGATCCTAATTCTTGAAGGCGGAAACCGAAGGAAGTTGTTCACGTCGTACGCATGAAGCTATAACATGATCCAGAAGAACAGGATGACCAACATTCTTATGAAAATATGGAGCTTCTGAAAAGAGACATTTCTCAAGAGACTATTCCCCGTGAATACGCGACGAGTTATACTGGCCCTGTAACTCGATCAAGAACTAGAGCCACAAAAATAAATGTCATAACATCGAGACGCTGTTCTTCTAAAGAGGGAGCAATGCCGCATTGAAAAAAATCAGTCGACTCTTCATGGCCGAATGGTCATAGAACTGATCTCATAATCAAGGGATTGTGAGCTCGAATCCCGCGATTCACAGTTTGTGTCAATATTTAATTAATTGATTTTATGTTTCTCTTTATTTTATATTCCATTATATTCTGGACATTTCTTTACTTTACCAGACAAGTGTTCTGGATTTTTATTACTGTCTCCAGAAAAGTATTCTGGAACTTTCGTATTCTGGAACGAAGATGACATAGTTTACTTATTTGGCGGCGACTAAAGATCCATCCGAACCTTCTCAACGCTTTTGACACGAACCTCTTCGTCGTTTCGGATGGTACACCCAGACTTGATTTCTCTTCTTGAAATGCAATGAAAATTCTCGATGTTTTGGGTATAATCTATTTTGGCGCCAAAGTTGCCAAATTCTTCGCCAAGTCGCCAAATGGTCGCCAGGTTTGTCGCCAAGCTCTGGGACCTCTGACGCGACACCCGGACTCCATCGAATACCGATGACTTCAAAACAGTCTTTCTGAAGATTGTTCCATCATCATGCTGGGAAGCCGCACTGCAGGTTTGTAACAATATATTTTTTTAACTTTACACCAGTTTCCAACAACCTGAATTCATTCAGTTCTGCAAGTCAAAACCTCTATTTTTTTCTAGTTAAACTTTAAAAAAAGACCAGTTAAATTTCCGATTTCTCATGATTTCATTGTGCATACTGCATACTGCAAGCCATACTGCAAGATGATTTATCTTAAGAAAAGTATAAATTACACATTTTAAACCTCATTGGGCTATGATGTTAAACTATTATTTCCAATGCCATTTCTCCACGTGAATCGGAAAATATATTTCCCACTCCTCGTATCTTAAAATAGTGACTAACGAGAAGAAGGTGTTTGAGTTTAAACGTTTCAGCTCAGTGCAACAGAGAATATGAGGAAAAGTGAAAAGCCTGGAAGACTAAACTTTTCGCACCATGCAACAGATAGTGCAAACTACGGAAATGAACATTTACACAGTTCGTGTATCATAAATTTCGCATCCAAATGTTTGAAAGGTTTTGCATCGCCGATCACATCCAAAACTATGCTGCTTCTAATTGCTTCAACAAACGAAACACTGGGAGGGTGGCATTGCGATGTCTTTACGTAGAATAGGAGCTACTGTAATAATAAATGAGCACAGCGTTACAACATTTGTAATGAGATGAAAAGAAAATTTAAATGTTTCCTTTTTTATGATGTATTATTTATTTAGCCTGTGATGCGTTTTGAAATAGAAACAGTTTAAATTATATGACTATTTTACCCAAAATTACACAGCATTTTACAAAAAAAAATGTAAATAACCGAAGTTTAGTTTAGTTATATTAACGTCCCGTTTCAAATCTTCATTGATATGGAATTTTTTGTTTGAGTAAGCTGCAATTTTCTAATAACTATAAAATTATCAAAACTTTTTTCAATTTATCTGAAAGAAAAAAAATAAATATTAAAATTCTGGTAGTCGAAAATGAAAATTCTCAAGGTAAAAAGTGCAAATAAAAAAAATATTTGAGTAAACTGAAATTATAATAGTATTTATATTTTTTTAAAATTCTTAATACATTGAAGGTCCCACATATTTAATTTCTTATGATATTTATAGTGGCTTTATAGCCTTTTTTTAATTTTTTTCTGCTTCTTATGTTTTGTTTTATTTTTCGGATAAAGAATAATTTTTATACTTTATTTTTCATGCATTAAAATATGCATTTATTAAAAGTTTTATTCATTATTTTCTTCATTCTTTGGTGTATCCATGATAGTTGAAAAGTAAGTGTAAAACAACTTAGCTTTATTCCCGAATTGAATGGATCACATGGAAGTGGCAATGTCGAATACAAACCATTGTACTAAGAATTTATATTCATATTTTAAATAATCAATTAAAATTTAATCATGTTACAAATTACCATATATTAATATTTAACTTCCTATGAATATATATTTTATTTATTACAATTATATATTTAATGAAATACAGATAATGTTTTAAATAGAATGATTAGAATATGAATGTCATTAATATTTAATAACTTTAATTAGCATATTCTTCTAACAAAATAAAATTCTAATTCGCATTAATAATATTTTAGCTTTTAGAATAAACTTTAAATTTTTTATAGTCTCATAATATTTTTTGCTATTTAGTTTTAATTAATTTTTTATCAGAAAATCTAAAATCAAAAACCTGTAAAATCATGAGATTCTGATAGAGATATTCTAAGTAGATAGGAATTTCAATCATATTTAATTATATATTAATTTTTAACAAAAGTCTGGAATTTTTTTCCTGTTTTCATTGCATCATTATATATTTGTTATATTTCCAATAAAAAATTTATTTCCTTCTTCTTATTAATTTATTTCCTTCTTATAATGGTATGTTGAAAAATTTTATGTCGGCCATCTTAGCATTTCATATAGTTTATAATTCATGATTATTAATATTATGGAATCTACGAATTAATATTTCGATCATTCAATTCTAGATCACACAACTTATGTTAAATAAATATTTAGCAATTTAGGACTCTGTAATTATTAAAATATTGTATAGTAATAGATATACAATAAGCGTGCAAAGTTTCAGAAATCTAACACATGAGGAAATGAGTGAAAAATTATTTGCATACGTTTTAAATTTGCAAATAAAAAGCATGAGAAACTAAGAAAAGTAATAAAAAATGTTCAATGCTTTATGAATCAAATTACGTTATTCTATATATTTTATTCGTAATTGATTCATTTCTTATTTGTATTTTAGTCATTATTTTTGTGCAATTAATAATTTTTGGAACGAATATAAAAGTATTAATAAAACGATAATATATATATTTTTTCAATTTCCGGCATTTAATATTCATATCAGAATTCCGAATGTATGTTTTAGAACGAATTGATATATAACGCGTTCTATTGTTTTACTTTTCAAATGATATAAGCCATATTGTTCTTTATGTTTTTTTCAATGTGCTAAATACATTTATTACTTCGGTAACATAAATTCTCATATGAGAGTATTTTTCATTTGATAGATATCTTAAATTTATAAAAAAATAATTTAAATGAAATTAGCAGTTTGTATTAAATAAGTTGTTTGGGTAGTTTATCAAGAAATGAAAATAAATGTTTAGAGTATGAAGTATGTTATGATTCCGAATGTATGTTCCCAGAATAATAAACATGTTATAAAAATACATTAAATAAGAATTTTTTTGAATCTCATACCGTTTTCCTGTCAAGTGAAGAAATAACTTAGCTTTTTAAAACAGACTTATGGAAGATAAAACAATATTTTCTGAATTATTTGCATATTATTCTTCCTATTCTCATAAGAATGATTGAGTTTTATATTATAAAAGATTTTCTATAAATTTTAAGATTATAAAAGAGGAAATAGTATTAAAAAGTAAATAAAATTGCTTGTATATTAAGACTTTATGTAGCATATTTCAGTCAATACTCAGATTTAATATTCCATTGCTTCATTTATATGGTCGTGAAATGCCCTCACATACATGACTTTTATGGTATTGATGGTCCCGCGGTGGCCTGGTGGTAAGGTCTCGGATTCGGAACCGGAGGGTTTCAGGTTCCAGACCCGATTCCACCGAAGAACCGTCGTGTAAGGGGGTCTGTTGCACGTTAAATCCGTCCTGACCAAACGTCCTCCCGCTGGTGTGGTGTGGTTTGGAGAGTGGGTGCCAGCTCAGGTGTCGTCCTCGTCATCTGACCACGGTTCAAAATTACGAGGTCCGTCCCAAAATAGCCCAAGTGTTGCTTCAAACGGGACGTTACTATAACTAAACCAAACCAAACTTTATGGTATTGATCTTGTATGTGGCATCCTCAAGTATAATTTTACTGCCAGTTTAATTCTATATCCTTAAATGTTTCATATATGATTTTGAAAGGAATATATTAATTTTTATGATCGACTTTTATGTTTTCAATGCCTATTATACTGCAAAGGATAGAGCATAAAATCAATGTAACATAAATATTCATCAATTAAGACGTAATATTTATTATTATGATCTTTAGAAACGAAAGTACTAATGCTTAGACTTTGATGTCATGGATTTTTGATGATATGTAGTTAAAGAGTAAAAAAATATCGTGCCTAAGTAAAAAATATGATAGTTGCATTTATGTTCCAAAAAATTTTAATTAAAAAATTAACCAAAAAAATTTAAACCAAATCGACAAGTTTATATTTATAGTGTAAAATTCTGTTTTATGAAGAAATATAAAAGTTAAAAAGGATCATTAGTAACATGAAATGGTCTGATGATTAAATCTTAGAAAAAGGGGAAAAAATTGTGAGAAGAAATAAATGTTTATTTGTGAAAACAAGAAAACAATCAATGAAGGAAAAGCATTCTCCTTCACGGTCAAAAATAAAGTAAAAAATTGTATTTTCACAATTTTAATTAATGGCAAATTAAGATAGATAAAAAAAACATTACAATAATCTTTGGTTTTGCAAAATTCAATCCTAGTTTTTATTATATGCTTTCTTCCTAAAACGAAAGAGGAATAATCACCTTAAGGAAAAAAAAAGAAGCAATAAAAAATGAAAGGTGCACAGTTACAAGGATTTAACTGCTTTGAAATTAAAAAAAATAAACACTGCTATTCTAATATATTTGTATTTTTTAGTGTTCCAATACTTCTCTGAAAAATATATTCAAATTATATTACTAAAAAGTTGATAAGAAATTTTTTGAAAATATTTTTTCTCGAAGATAATTGTACTTGGTTCCATATGTATATATAATGCGTAAATCTTTTCTAAATAAGTCAGTCCTTTTTGAAGTTACAAAATAAAATTTACTTTTAGAAAAAAAGATTAAATTTTAATGTAAAAATGTATTCCTGGTTTCTTAATGCTTAAGTATTTCATAGAGAAAAGGTATTCAGAGAGTTAAGGCATTTTTAATTATTTATTCTAAGAGAAAATTTATAGTTAATCAAGAATATAAATGAAAAAGTCTACAGAATTGAACCGCTAAAATATAAAAAACAAATGGTCCTTTGATTTTCGATTCTTTTCGAAGCACTCTTAATTAAGTTGAATTCTTTAAAATTCTTTTCATTTTATTGTTTTATTTATTCGTTTTATTTATCTCTTATATATAGATTTGATATTAAATATGGATTAAAAATGAAAACAAGTAAAGAAAAAAAATTGCTCTGTTGTTATTTATAAAGAGATATTTAACATTCTTTGTCATGGAAAGTTTTATCGATAAAGTTTGAATCACTTAATAAGTGAGCATAGAAAATTTCATAAGAGAAGAAAATGCTCAGTAAAATTTCAAAATTTGTAATTCAGATTATTCTGTGAACGTTAAATTAATGAATACTTAGAAACTCTCACTAAAAAAGTATCCTAATATCATCAAGAAAAGTAATGTGAGCTTTGTATATAAATAAAAGTTTTACAAATGTTCAGCAACAGTTTATATCTGCCAAGAGCCCATTCGTTCTCAGCCAAGAATTATAAAATAGTATATCAAAAACAGCAATAAAAGAAAATGTTTCTTTAGTCGAAATATAGATAACCATAAAACCTATGCAGACATTTTATTTGTCTGTTTTATTAAACATCACATATAGGAATGCTTGTTGTTTTTTTCTGATTATGGGCTAATCTTGTTTTGTTTGGAATGTTGAGAGGGTCTTCAAAATAAGTGGACAGCAAATAAAACGCTGCTATAATTTCAACCTTGTGACGAAAAAAATGGATTTGGCAAGTGGGTACATGACAGAAAGAAGAAATCATGGTCAACTCTAAATGACTTTGTATGATCTTTTACAATGCTGTGCTAATGATATAGAATATTATTATCTTATTTTTATGCATTTTTTTGTTTAGAAAATAGGCAGTGATAGGTTTTGCAAACTGCCAACTGGTTTTGAATTAATTTTGAGAGATTATCCAAAGTGTAGCTTTCATATGAGTAAAATACAACACTAAAACATTACTTTATGTATCTGTGTTTTGTTTCACTGTGATGATACACTGATATATTCAAAAGAATTATAGACTTCAGAGACAAATTTTAGTCTAGTAAATCAGAATGCAAGTGTATGACATGCCTATTAGCATATTTTATTTAATGTTTAATAGTTTGTTGAATTTTTGAAAGAATTGTTAATTCGAAAATATATACGCCAGCAATTATTTAAGCTAATGATAAATCGTAATTTCCTTTATATAGTTACAAATTTATTCTTTATTCTTAAATTGCTGCTGTGAAAATCAGATTCATGTAAATCAAGTATAAATTTCTACAATTTTTCTTCTTTAGCAAAGCAGTAAATTAAAAAAAAAAATATTTCAGCAGAGATCCTGTAAGAACCCAAAGATGCCTAAATAGTTCGTGTTTCGTACATTCCTCAATAAACCGTTGTTAGAACATAATTTTTTAAAAAGAAAAAATAATAATCGATTCTGGAAAAGAATTTTTTTTATATACAAACAGATTAACTAGAATCGAATAATTTTAAGGAAAAGTTACTATATAAAAATTCCTTTGTGTACGTCTGTTATTCCCAATAAAAAATATATTTTATGAAAGGTTTTATCCTTTAAATTTTCTATAAATTATAATATTTTAATCGTAAAATACTAAATAGGATTTTTTTTGCTTAATAAACCACAAAATCTGAGAATAATCAAAATTAAAAATGTACTAAACATTGCATCAATTTTTTTTATTACTTTTCTTCAATTTTTTCTATTACTAAAGGAAACTAGAAGAGTTTTCAAGTACTTGTTTCTTTAAACAAACTTTGATTAAATTTTTTGGAGCTCATAAAATGCGATAAAATTGCATTCCTTTAACGTCATTAATTTACTAAGAACTCTTATTTTCCATCCGAAAAGGCAATAAAAAGCATTTAATGAAAAATGTTGCCTTAAAATTTTTAAAAGTGTAAGATGAGAATAGTTTAAAAATTAGTCCAAGTACTAAATTTCATCATAAACTTATTTTTGTTCATGCTGATCTAAAGAGTCAAGTTTCACATTTAATATGGAAAAGAGAAAAAAAAATCATTTCAGTAAAAAAAAAGTTAATCAATTTAATAAAAAAAACGAAAACTAAGTCAATTCTAAACATATTTTAATAACATAGAAAAGATTTTAAATACGAGATTTCTGCATCACATTAAATTAATTTCACATGAAATAAATAAAATTGAGATTTATAAAATTGATTTAACTTAAGATATAAAAGGAGAACTTTTTTTTAATAATAAGCAAAATTGCTTGGAAGTGAACTTTCATGTGCTGAATTAGATTACATGTAAGCAGTTAAAAGTTTGAAAAAGTCAAACAAGTAAGAAAATCTCTTATGCTCATTTTATTATTCGATTACTATCATTAAGAGCGTATATTTGCGACTTACTATACGAAATATTGCGATGTTAAATGGATGTTCCGATTATTTTTTTCACTGTTTAATTTTAAAAATCTATAATGACTTGATTAGACATAATAACTTTGTTTATTATTGCATGAAATTGGATGTAATGTAGAAACTTATAGTTTATTATTTTTTAAGGTTTGGAATATCTTAATGAAAATTCTTCAGGTGCAAAAAGAATTTGAAAGAAAGATGCAGTATTACATTCTGAAATTAGCTTTATTTTAAATTACTCAAATAATTTCTTTATAAATTTTATCTATAAATTGCAGATACTTTTAGGAAATTGAATCAATTCGTTACAAAGCTGACTCTTATGCTGCAATAATTAATATTATACAAATGTAATGTTAACATTGTTATTAATCTGTTATATCATTTGCCTGCCAAGTTAGTGTTATGATTAGAAAGACAAATTAACAGGGATTTATTACGGATGTCCAATGAAGGGCATACCAAAAATCTTTGATGACTATATGGGGATTTAATTACACCTCAAAAATGGAGGTTCCGGAAAGTACAAGACATATGACTCAATCTCTATTAAGAACTAATAACTAGAGATTTTTGTGAATAATTACATGTGACATGTGGCAATAATATTTCATGCTCGCACCTTCGTCTTATATTCGCGAAAGTTTGAAAGAGTGGAAAAGATTAAAAGGCTTTCATTAACCGCTAATTTAGTTGTTCAATTCACCTGTATTGTCTTTATTTCTAACTTACATTTATTTTATTTATTTCTAAGTAATATTAGGCAAAGTTCAAATATATATATATATATATCCAAACTATCTTGACACTAGAGAGTAAGAACATTTTCTGATTGAATCTTTCACTAGTTTTTAATTCTAGATTTGTGATTAGAACGCTTACTTATGGTTTTTTTGGAGCGTAAACCATTTAGTTATAATTTTGTTTCATAAATCAGAATTTATTTTTTCGATTTCGAAAATGCAGATGAAATAAAAACTTTTGAATCCAAATTGGTGAGAGTTGCCAGCCGTGATCCTTTATTTTGGGATATTAGCCCTGATTTGTGGTTTATTCAGTTTGAC
>JAPMOR010044057.1:0-20691 GCA_026543865.1 Argiope aurantia
TTTCATATTTTGTTTCATAATAACTATATTATGATAAATTAGAGAACGAATGCTGATTGATTCTGTGTAGATTTACATATGATTTCATTTGCTCTCCTGTAATCAATATAACTTTAAAATTTCTGGCACTATATCCCTTAGAAGACTTTAGTGGCAAATGTTGTCCTAATAATCCAAGAATTAATTGAAAACTAAATGGCTATATCAGAATGTCTCAATGATCAAAATAACTTTTCAGCTGTTTGCAAATGAAAATATTAGTATAGCAGTTTCTAAATGAACTTAGTTCAATTAAATTAGATTAGCTAAATAAAAGAAATTAACAAATAATTGTTAATAAAAAATTAAATATTTAAAAAATAAAAGTTCAGTAAATTTGTGAAAAGATATAGCAAACAAGTTTCAAAAGTATACTTTCTACAATGCCAATGCAATTGTTTCAAAATAAATCTGTATACATTTAAATCATTTGCAGTCATAATATATTTGTTACTCTGAAGCAAATTTCAGGTCTTTTCAAATGGTGCCACAATCCCATTAATAATAAGTATGTCTCATTAATGACAAATAAAAATGAGATTTTTTATTTATTTATTGTTTTTCGCTTTTATTTTTAAGTAACTAAAATATCAATTACTTAACCAATTATATTCATCCTATCCAGATCTAACTGATATTCTATTAGATAAAAAAAGAAAAACACAGAAATGTTAAAGAAGGGATAATTGACTGCATAGACTGTGCGGTCAAAAATATCTGTATCCAAACATTCATCTAAGATTAAGCATTAACTATCTTAGATGTCATGTGATTACATGAACATGAACAATTGTTTACAGCATGGATACTTTTCTATAATGAATAACTAAAGATTAATAATAATTGCTATATCACAAATTTAAGCAATTTAGCCAATTTTCATCCTATTTTTAGTAAAATAGATAAATCCATTTTACAAAATGATATCAAATATAAATTAAATCTTTTTAACAAACTTAACAGAAATGAGGGCAGATTTATCTACATCTCAACAAACCAAAAATGAAAGGAGAGATATTAAGAATAATGTTTAAAAAATTTCATTCTACAATATCTAACATTCTAACATCTCAATTAATAAAAAAAGATAAATATGTGTGAATCTCTACGTAAGTGTCGGCGCTCTACAAACCAGACCATTTGACCTATTCCAACAATAAATTACATTGTTTTCATAAATTCAAACCATTTTATTTCATTAAATATTTAATCATATGATTTTATTCTATTGTTTGAAAAACTAAAGAAAAAGGTTTATGGTTAATATCTGTGTACTTCACATCGCGAACAAAAGAGTAAAGTTACACTATCGCAAAATTTGGGAGATAGACGAATCTCACATTTATATTTTTAATATATTTATGATGCTATGGGACTGAACTCAATTAGTAAGGTTTGCTTTCACAATAAACAAATGCCAGTCAATTAAAACAACAGGGCTTTAGTATTTGGCAATTTGACAGAATCAAGGACAAGATTACATACATACATACATACATATATCCAAGTAATTAAGCTAAAACTAAATATTATCAATATTCTTGAGAAATTAGCTAGTTGTTTAATTATAATAAAATCATTATTTTGGCAAAACAAAGACCTTAGGTTAGATCTCCTATCAACAAAAGAGAAGTTAAATTAACAAATTTTCGATTTAGAATGCTATAAATACTCAAATATTTAAATGTTTTGTTTTTGTGTATATGTGCAACTAAATGAAGAGATATTTGGCAATTCTATATAATTTTTTCCACCTATAAAAATCTTATTGTAAAAAAAAAAAAAATTATTTTCATAGAATCTGTAAATTTAAACCAATTTTCATAGTTAAAAGAAAAATGCATAAAAACTAAAAATAATTTCAAACAGTAAAAAGGCTGCTTTTTAGTAATTTGCAGCTTATATGTATACAAATAATTTTTTTATAAATAAGCACTAATTTTCATTTATCAAAAGTTGTTTTCTCTCTGACTACATAAGAAAGTTCTAAAAGCACATTTAAATATTCATTCTCACCATCACATAGCCTCCTGGTCCACCACTTGAAACTGTGACACCTAGCCATTGGTCGTCTTTTATTGCTCTACTATTAAGGCTATTAAATTCTGGAAAATGAGAGATCAGTTGAGTTTATTTTTAAAAAACTATTAAAAACACAAGATGCATAATAAGTACAGAAGTTACACACATAACAGGGATATCCTAATTACTGAATACTAAAATAAGATGAATAATATTTGATACTCAATGAATGATGAATTGATAAATACATTTTAATAAAACAGAACAATTTACAAATCTACTTTTTTTTTTTTTTTTTTTTTTTTTGCCAGTTTGGAAGATTTTTTTTAATAATAATTTAGTCATTTATAAGTATTTTTCATAAATATTGCTATCGATAGAAAAAAAAAACATGGATTGAAATAACTAAGCTTCAAAACATAATAACGGTTGAATCCGAGAAATTAATAATTGAAAAGATTGATTAATAGATATAAAAAATATTATGAGTTGTTCTTCATGATAATTTATTTATTCTGAAGCAACATGATATGAAAAAATAGGGAAGATCTTACCTATATTTTGATCTATTGGAAGTGGTTTACAATCTACAATATAATCTCTGAAAGTAGACAGGGGACAGCTAAAAACAGCACCAGAACTGTTATAAAAGCCACTTCTTGCTTTAGGAGCTCCAATCAGAAGCCTATAATAAAAAATTTAAAAAAATTAGTACATAACTTTGCTAATTACTAAAAATCTTATTAATTAATGACTGATAAAACAAATCGATTAAAGAAAGCTTTATTAGGTTGCATACTAATAATTTATCATTTTTATTTATGATTCAAACACAAAAGTAGTTAAAAATTAGGTTATTATCTATCTTTGTAAATTACACTTGAATTAATCATCACTGAAATGAATCAAATTTTTAGACAATGATATAAATATTACAGAGATAACCTCTTCATTCAGAGCTACTTCTACTTGGTTTTATATGCACTGTATCAAAATTTGATACAGTGCATATAAAAACTGTATCGAAATTCGATACAGTGCATGTATTCTTGATGTCTAACAAATAAGTCCAATGGTTTTGAGTAGCTAATAAAGTAATATTTGAAGAATGTGTTGCTGTGAAAGAATTTTAAAAAAATGTTTCTTTAATTTACAAATTATAATAAAAAGAATGTTATACCATTTCTTATGTTTCAATTATTTAAACTAATTGTTTTTGTTTCTGATTTTTGTTGAAGTCAAAATAATGTCAAATTCCTGCATATGTAACACACAATTTTAATTTTTAAATAAAATTTCATTAAAATTTAAAAAAAAAATTATAAACCTTACACAACTTTTGTATCCTCATTGCTGCATTTTAGTTTTCTTATAATAATGAATACTTTAGCTCATGGTCATTTTGTTAATATAGTATCATCATATTATAATGTGTGAAATGAATGCCTTTCAATAACAAAAAAGAAAGCATTTTGTAATAACAAATTTTTAAAAACTGAAGAAAAAAAATCCTAAGTTATATGAATAAGAGAAATGTAAACATAGATTTGTATTATTTTCTATTATTCCATACCATAATAAATATATTTTACTAGAGTAAACAAAATAGCATCAATATTTTCAAAAAATAAATAAATAAACCAAAAGGTTATGAAATATACTCACATTTTTCAGAATATGAGAAATTATAATAAAGCATTATTTTCCGTAACAAGAAAAAGAATGTTTCGAATTTTATTTGTCAAATGAATCGAAAACTCACCTACTTCCGATGTGAAGTTATAAATATCAATAAAGATCGTCTTTTTTTGTTTATTTTTTTGAATTGATCCTTTTCTTTTTTCATAACTGTTCCATCTCACTTTTGATTTATAATAGCAATTTAAAGTTAGTTTTTAAAAAAGAAACGAAAAGGACTCGCCCGAATCCTTCGAAAATATCATTGTCAGTTTTCAATAAGTTCAGAGAAAAGAAATATTTACTTAATCGAATAATACATTTTGAAATAAAATTATCCAAAGAGAATGGATATAGAAAATAAAACTAATATCATTCAAGAAAATAAATTGTAGTTATTATTTGTTTTATATCAATTACAACTAAAAATAAATTTTCTATACTAAAAGAATGATTTAACTTTTAATTAAGTAAGAAACAATCACTTTCGCTCGTGCCGCCATCTCTTGGCAAATTGATCAAACAAGTCTGCAAAAAAAAAATCCTAACAAGCGGTGATGTCGCCATCTGTTATTTAGAATATCTTTGAATGATTTCAAAATCCACATTTAAATATATGAGAATATAATAAATTAATTAAATTTATCTTTAACAATTAAGTTATTCTATCTTATTGACCAGTGTCTAATTAATAAACTTAATTAATAAACAAAAGCATGACAAATCAGGAATAAAATTTTTAAATAATCAGGAATAAAATTTTTCAAAATTCAAATATTGGTGGAAGTATTCTGATGAAAATGGTTTCGCAAAATTCTTTCTCACGTAAAAAAAATATCACAAGAAAAAAAAAGTGATTTAATGTACAAGACTGCTATAAAATAAACTTCTTTATTTGAGGAAATCTGCAGTTAAAATTAAAAAACAGGCATGAAGAATAATTCATTTATAGAATGTATGTAAAGGGGGAAAAAAGGGGGAAAAACTTATAACTTATATGAAGGGGGAAAACTTATATGAAAGGGGAAAAAACTTATAGCCAGATGTAGTTGACTGGAGAGATTTTTTTTTTATTTTCGGAATCGCAAATTGGTCGGTAATGCCAACTAATAAGCAGCTAATCAGCTATTCAAAATTTTATTAAATGCTCGAAAGATATAAATGGACATACAAAAATTTTATTAATCAACATTAGCTAATAGCGGATTTTTAGTTAGGTAGGTAGCTAGCTGCTCAGGGCCACTAAGCCAAGCAGAATGATGCCTGAGAGGAGGTCTCCGAGTGCAAAGGGTTAAAACAAAGTTTAAATAATATGCATTGCAAGTGATTGCAAAATGCCTAATGCCGTCGATGACATTAAGGTTCCTGGTCCACATTCTGCATTTTCAATGTGTGGATATTTGTAGAATTTATCTTTAGTCTAAAATTTGGTTTTATTCTTTTCAATAATAACCTGTATCTGCTTTTAAAGAGGAAAAAGAATTATGACCACCTTGTATATTAATGAATCATAATTTAGATAAAAAGGGTTTTAATAATATTTTCCATTAAAAAGATTTTATTTTATTTTTTGCAATCAATCTAATCGACTTTTTTTTGCATTAGTTCTATCACCTATGAATACTACTACTATTCGTTAGCACAATAACACGACAATACTAGAAAATCTAACATCCATGTTATATCCACAATTTTTTTTTTTTTTTTTTTACAATTTTCCAAAGTTATGTTTAAATATCACTTTACTGAAACCATAGAGCTGAGATACTAATACTATATCAGCTCTATGACTGAAACAGGTCTTTTCAGCGTATTTCCGGAAATAACTCAAATATCAGAGCAAAAAAACGATTCTTTACGATCAAGACGCAAAAAAATTACTCAACCAATTTAGAGATGCCGCAATATATTAATCACGTTCGTCTTTTCCGGTGACGACTCGTCTACTTCCGCCCGAATGATTAAACACCGCTGAATGAATTCATCTTCACGTAAATATGATTAACATTTCGAATACAAGTTTTTTTCATATTATATATTATATATAATAATTTTTAGGGTAAAAAAAATATTAGATTGTCAGAATATTCTATATTTCTGACAATTAAATAGTATTATTTTTCATTTTGCATTTAAAAATTTGATATAAAATCCATATACAATTTCACCCTTTTAGCCTAAACCTTTTGTGAGTCGTCATTTTCACAAGCGTACAATTTGAAAAATGTGTTTTTCGAAATCGGAGGAGATCCAAAGCGTTGTGATTTGTCAAAAATACCCAGTTCAAAGATTTTAGTAATTACAATACTGATTGCACAGGAAAGTAAAATGCACGAGAAAGTAAATGCACAAGAGAGTAAAATTAACAATTTGCACAAAAAAGTTAAAATGAAAACTCAGATATCTCAATATATCCACATAACTTTAAAATGAATAAACCTAATAAAAATAGAAAACGCGTTTTAAACCCTCAAAAAAATCAATTCTTAGAAAATATCCTACTATTAAAATTCAGAAGCTATCAAATATACACACAGCGCCGGTTTACATATCATAGTCGTTTTGATATACTAGAAAATAATATATTGTCCAGTCATGCCACCCAGCCTGATTTTATTTTAATTTTATTTTAAATGAATTAATTCTTACCCAGTGAAAAAATAATTAAATATTTAATTTGTTGCTGGTTGCACATAACAAAGGAAATGTAACAAAGAAATCTAATACATTTTTAATACATTAAAATTTTTAAAAAAATTAAACTTTAAAATAAGTTTTCCATTATTTTTCTTGCATTCATTTCTCTCTTATAAAGATTTTCTGATTTATAGCAGAATATTAAAAAAAATAATGAAAGTAGAAGGTTAAAAGTAATGCATATATAATGTTGTTGCTTTCATATCTATAAAAAAATTACAGCAAGACTATAATTTGTAATTATTTTTTACTTATCATTGATTATACTACATATATTCCTTATATTCAAACTGCAGGACAAAAGTAAAAAAAAAAAAAAAATGCAGCCAAAAAATGCTTAAAACGCCATTTTTAACAATTCTCGAGAAAAGGAAGTGCTATTTTTATGACAGCAAGAAGAATATGTAAAAAAGGGATTATATTTCAATACTGCACATGCGCAGAGACAGAAATCTGTACTGCTTTGAATCGCAGAATTTTTCTCAGATCACGAATAAGAGGTATTATATTCTCTTCTGCTTTCCCCGACTAAAGATTAAAATGAAAAGTGTTAGATTTTTATGGATTTAAATATCGCATACAAAGTTACAAAAATTGATGTTTATATGTATACAGAGCAAAAAGTAAAAAGTGCTGTTAATTCCATATTACAGTTTCACTCCCTTCTTTTTTATAAATTTCAAACTTCAGTTTAAAAAATCAAGAGAAAATGATATATGCCTCTATATTTTTTAACACCTCTACAAATTCAAATGGCAATAAAAAATATAGTCAATCAAACATTTATATTAACTAATTATCATCAATCAAAAAATAAAAATAGAATAAAACAAATATTTTTGGCAATATTGAAAAATATAAGTTTTTTTTTTTTTTTTTTTTTTTTGCTAGTAGCGTTTTTTGTCTAGAAATAAAAACTTACATATATAACTTATAAATGCACAAGCTGCAACAAGATTTCTGCGATATTCTTTTGATTCCTAAAGAACTAGCTAATTTAATACCTTCTTCCAGTGAATTGTAAATTATATCGTACAGATTTCAATAACGAAAAATAACTCTTAATAGAAAAAATATGCAATTACCTCCATGGGTAACTCCAACATGCGGAGAATCTCACATAAAAAAAAATGGAATTCTTATAGGCGCTTTCGTTAAGTGTATTATACAAGATTACCGACTTCCTACTTGTTGCTGAGTGGGGGAAAAGATAAAATGAATTCTTTATGTTCAGAAAGAGATTGTTTTAGCTGTCTGAAGAAAATCGGTTCTGTGGTAGATAATCTTAGCGCTTAAGGTTTCATCACTGTCAACTCAACGAATGATTCATTCTGGAAATGGCATTCTTCAAAGTTGCTCTTAAAGTAGAAGTCGATGTTCTTGGAAAACGAAGACAAAATTTTAATAAATAGGTTATTTTTTTTAATATTTAGTTTTGAGTTATGCTTATTACAAGAAGAAATAAAATATTAATTAAAATTATTTTCGTAATTTTAATAATGAAAAATTATTGTAAAATATGTTTGTGAATGCATTTTTTCTAAACGATTTAAAATGATAATTGGTAATGTTGAATTAAAACAATTATCAAAATGTTATCTATATGTTTCGTTTTTAAAAAGTAAGTTTTATTTGGATTAAATTCAATAATTTTAAAATAAATTCTACCTCTTAGTTCAATGACAAAAAAAAATCTTTAAAAAAATAATGATCTGATCTTTACGTTATTAACGAACAATTCCAAAAGTTCTGAAGAGAATTTTAAGCTTTATTTACCTAATTAATAGGAATAAATCATTTTGAATTAAATAAAATTTCTATATGAAGCTTTTTAATAGACATCTCGAATTCAACACATTTCCAAATAAGATCAGAAACGCATTCAAGAAAACTACATATTTAAAGAAGGATAAAAATTCGTAACCCTTTAGAAAATGAATGTATGCTAATTGACGAAGCTTATGGAAAAGTTCATATCAATATATGAAGAAAAATGTTTGTTTTTAAAGGAACAAGAGATAAAGAAATAGTACAGTACAAATATTTTAACATTAATTTAGTGTTTTTACTTCAAGCTGATCATTTACTTTGTGTATATTATGATGAAATCATTATGTGCATATTCAACGTTAGGAAAAAGAATGCTTTAGGAGCCAAATAAATAATTTTAAATTATAACAAGAGAGACTGGTCTCCCCAAAATTTTCTCGCATACTCTCTAAAAAGATAAATTTTTACTTCAGACACGTTTTTTCCAACCGACTAAAACTAAAATTAGACACAGAACTACAATTACAGTCACAAAATCACAAGCCAAATTTTATAAATTTAACGCATTGTGTTTTTGCATTATAGCATTTACATGCTTCCGAAAGTACACACCAACAGATGGACAACTCCTTGTTAGATTTGGATACTGATGATGTTAAATCGGAGTGACGAATTTAATTTATCTACTTCTCTTCGTTTTGCAATTACTGTGTTAACGTACATTCGAACAGCGAACAGCCAGACTTTTTCTGAATAAATTTTACTCAAAATTCGAAAAAAATTTACACATTTGGTACAAAAACCGTTACAAAATTTCATCTGTCTAGCACCAAATGTTTTTGATTATCTTTGTCACAGACAGACTGACATAATGTCCAAAAATGTGGTTTTCGAACTCAAGGAGTTCTAAAACGACGAGATTCATCGAAATTTCGAATTCGAATTTGTATTGAGGATCATACTATCTTTATATTTCATATACGATAAAGTAATAATTAAAACTAAATCAAAATACCATTTAACACAAATTATTTCTTTGAACAGAACAAAAAAACAAAAAGAGAGAGAGTTCTGAAGATCAAATTCGCAATAAATCTAAGATTAACACACAAAAACCAGGATTGTTCCAGCTAGTCCAGGATATCACAGCAAAAAGTTTTATGTAAAGATCGTAGAATAAACTTATTATCATGACAGAGATATTGCGATCAAAACTCAGCTGTTCTAAAAAAATAACCAAAAGGGAATTCAGTGTTTTCGAACATAGGGCGGAGAATACGACTTTGCAACATACCAATCGACAACGCGTGGGAGGAGTTAAAGGGATATCAAATAACAATCAAAATATCGTGAAGAAAGTGTTCACTCTAAGTCCAACTGAAAACCTATAATTTTATGCCAGTAATGTCTTCATTTCATACCAAACATAAATCGACTAGATTTGAATCTCCATATTTAGGTGTGTAATGTCTTTATTACTCAGTTAAAATGCGCAGTGAGATAACAAAATATAAAAAGTAGAACATTCCTATTTATGACACATAAAATCTATCTAAACATTATCTGCCTCCACCTGTTTACAGTTTTGCTATCAGAGCAAAAGAAGTTTTCAGTGGTATGCATGGAAACCTTTTACATGATTATTAATGCAAATGATATGACTGTGGTTTAATGTCCGTGGCGTCTTTTGGATTTTGAGACCTGAGCATAAATATGGAAAAGGATCCACAGTTTTAAAAAAAAGTTAATAAATAACTAACATTTATAAGTCGATAGGGTAGTTAATATCAAAATAAAAGTAAATAGATTAAGTAGATTTATTTTTTAAAGATTATTCACCTGAGTTGAGTTCGCATGCATTATTTCTTCAAAAGAATTCTTATTTAAACTTGAATTATATTTAGTCAGATATATAAATGAAAGTTCTGATCGTATTATTATAAAATTAAGATTAAATGAAAAAAAAGCAGAAAAATTTCGATATATATTTGCAGTAAAAGAGAAATAATAAATTGGTTAACTTTTTTAAAATAAAAAGTGTTGTCGCATATGGAAACGTCAAAAAGGAAATTTCAAAAATGAATCAAGTATATAGTAAATCGTACATCCTTTACTAGTAAACAACTCCTATATTTTAATACTTTGCTCAGAATTCAAATAAAATATCCTGATTTTTTGCTAGTAAACAAATAATTTACATTAATTAACTAAAATAAAATTTGGAAAAACTTTCAATTATATCTAAAGTGGTCTAAAAGTCATTGTGACTATGTATGTTTCATATCTCTTCCATAACTACTGTTTTCAACCAAACTATGCATACTAATTATTTGATTTAAAAGAAAGAATATTGTCGACTCTTCAAAATGCAGAAATGAATTAAATATTCAATTAATTAGAAACTAATTTTTTTTCGCAGTAACTTCAGAACAAAATATCCCACAAGATTAGATCTCATTTTAATACCATTTAAGAATATAAAATCTTATTTTTTCAATGATATTTATTTCATTTCCTTGCAGTTGTTCCTTTATTTTTATTATGTTTCAATATTTAATAAATAACTGAATACAATGCAGCCGATCTTGAAATAACGAAATTTATAAGCACTCCAAAACTACAGATAGTGATAAAATTTGGAACTAATCTAACTTTATTTTTTTATATTTGTCTTATTTTTAAAGATATTTTTGGCAACGTTTTTTATTGGTTTTAAAAGAATTCTAAAGTTTATTTTATTACACCATTAAAAACTACTGCTGTTAAAAAAAGTTACAAGCAATAAAAGCAGTTTTTATACTATATTTCATACTAAAGTAATTTTTACATAGAAAATTTTAGACATAGAAGTATATATCGAGTGTATCATTTAGTATAGAATACAGTCCCTATAATTTATAACATAATGTTAGCACAGTATAGAATTTCTTTGAAAATTTATGCTATAAGCAAGTTCGTACATATTTAAGATAATATAAAATGAGCAAACATCCCGAAATAATTGAGATAATCTGGTTTTTAACTTTTTATCCCATCGTCACAACCTCCCTAATTAATGTTGAGAAAATCGGATAATTTGAGCTACCAAACCACCTGGTAAGATTTTACCAAAAAAAAATTTTACCAAACGAGAAATTTTAATCCAAATTTTGTTTTGGAACCAGATACAGATAGAACAATAATTTTATAATGTAAAAAACATATAAGCTATAGAAGCTACTTTTTTCTAAAAACCACTACTATTCACAATGCCACCTTGCACTGGTCGACAACATTTTCACGCCTAGTTCTCCATGTTTACACTAGACTTACACTCTCAGGGCATAAATCGCGAAGTCTTCACAGACACCTCACCCACCAACGCACTGATTTAGTGACTTTGTAGCGCTGCCGTCCTTTTTTTAGGAGACTCGAGACCAGTCTCCACGCTTTTTCGAAGGCACCTCAGGTTTTTATGAGCTGCTCGACTTCCGTGGAGGTGTTACGATTGCTATTATCATTGGCTCCGTGCCCGATCAGGCGTTCAGGAGGCAAAGTGAGCCTTTTTTGCAGATGCTTCTTTTGACAATGGTGATAACTAATGGATACTGAGAGACAGGGAATGCTGTCTTCATCAGACCTGATATCAAACTAAAGGGAAGGGAAAAGCTATGCTTATAATCCTTTGATTAAATAAAACCACGCATAAATAAAATAACGAAAAACATACATTTTAATTTTAAAAAAAAACTGATATCCCGGTGTCTTGCCGGATTAAAATACTTCAATATCTAATATTTGTAATGAACAGGGTGATCATAAAGTTTTTCCTTAATTAATAAAAATTACTAAGAAAGAACCATGAATATAATACTGTAACATTTTTTTATCCTTGAATAATAGTGTTAATGTATATATTTTTTTAGTCCAATTAATGCTGAAATAATGATTTTACATTTGATTATTATATTAAAAAATGGTGTCAACGATGGAAAAAGTTCAATTCGGTTCCATGAATTTAAATTGGTAATTACTGTTTAATGTCAATTTTGGCTTATATAAAGGACAGAAACATTTGCATTGACAATTGAAGAAATCAATACAATTAATTACCGATGCTCTGTCTAGAGTGATAGCCGAAGTGTAGAACTCTAAGTTGCTAAAGCAAGATTACAGTCCTGACATTCTTTGAGCTACAAAAGGTAACCACATTGGAAATTACTGACGTATGTGGACGTATTTAAAATTATATCTAAATAGAATAGGTCTATTTAAAAATGCCTCAACAATATACGGAAACAAACATACAACAAATTGTAATTTTTTATAAAACCTTTTGATAATCAGAAAAATATTGTGTGGCCACTCTCTATATTTAGTTTTTATATAAAATATTATAATACAGAAAAAACTTTTATCTTCTTAAACTTTTTTTTGATAATTAAAATGGGAACATCAAAAAAACAGACGGTTTTTAAAAATCGCCGATAATTAATTTTCTTCTTAAGTTATTAGAATTTGTTATAAAGGTACTTCCAATTTTGTTCACAAATATTATATAAGAAAAATTTAAATGAATGTATCAGGCAATTGATAAAATTATTAAATTTATCATTGATTAAAAACATGAATTTAAACAAAGCAAATAGTTGTTTTTGATTTAAAATGTTAAGCATCTGCTTTTCAATTTTTCATTTAGTACTTACTATCTTAACATAAAATGATTAAAAAATATCATCCATAAATATTTTGAAAAAATAAAACAGAAGTATCAGTAAAAAATAAAACAGAAGTATCAGTAAAAAATAAAACAGAAGTATCAGTAAAATAAAGATAGAGTAATTCGTAATTTCACCGTTTCCTAGCAACGGAGAATCTTTAAATTTTCTTATTTCAAAAATCGTCATTATATATTCAATTGCCTATTAAATTTTTAAAAATAAAAATTGTAGGGGGTGATTGTAGCTCGGAGATGAAGCTGATATTATTAAAAAGTAAAATTTTAAGAGTGATAAGCCTCACGTGACACTTGCTATATGATATACTATACATTTTATATCGTACAATTTACAATAATTATATTTTGAAATCATTAAGGCATTTTTGTGAGAAAAGACGTCATGACAGAAAACAGTTGAAACAACACGCGGTTAAATTCTACATTTTTTAGATGAACAAGTTTAACATATAACTATAATATCATAAGAAACTTTGTGTTTGAAAAATCTTATAATTTTAAGCAAGCAATTCTTGTGAGTATATAAAGTGCATCTCAGAATCAACTTCAAAGGTTTGGATCAAATTTTACATTAATATAAGGTTTTGCTTTTTAAATTCATCTACATAGATGTTTTTCCTGAAAAAAAAAACGCAATTTAGTACCCCCAAAAAAATCATTTTCAATAACTAAAAATTTTAAGTGGCTATACATGACCAGCACAAGGTAGCAGAGACAGAGTAGTGGTTAGGTTTAAGATTCGCATGCATTTTTCTCATGCTCGATCCTGCTTTTGCAATTCAATTAGATTTCTATCATAACTTTTAAACACAAATGATAAATTTTTATGAGCTCGGTCTCTCAGATACTAATAATAAAGAAGGAAGTTCCTAAATTAAATGAAATACATATTATGTATTGAATTTTTATAGAAAAATCATACATCCATGAATTTTGAGTTCTTAATTTTTATGGTATAACAGTTTACAATAGCAGAAAACATATAAAAAGATACATTTAATAGTTTGATTTCTATAATTAGAAGCCCTATAAAATTCCGAATCAGAAAATCACCAAAAAAAAACACTTTCAATCTGATGATTTTTTAATATTAGAACAAATAAAAGAATCACAGCATAAACAAATGGAAAGAATAAAAAAAATTAATAAAAGAGAAATTCTTAAAATATAAATTACAACTTTTAGCTATTTCCTTTTATAAAAAAATCAATTCTAAAGTTAGCTAAAAGTTATCATATAGTTTACAATTCATTGCATTTGAATGAACTACTTTACTCTTAATAGTAAACAGCACTTTATGTATGTTAAGGTTAAGCAATAAAAAAAAAACCCTGTTAGATCTCTACGTAAATTCATGATTTCTTAACCACATTACGTAACTCAGCGACGAACACATGATTCACAGTTGACTTACTTTCTCAAAAAAGCACACAACTTCTTTTTGTTTCATTCATCTTAAAAACCTTACATATTTCAATCAACGTAACCCATATTACTAAATCTTGTAAATACACACTCAAGAAAAATTTAGTCAAGCACACTCGAAATTTAGAACACAAAATTATGTTGGTAAACAAATAATTTTGTTTCATTTTAAGAGCCAGGGAAAGAAAGAAAATAAAAAAATATTCACTTCGACGTAATGTAAAAACAAAAAAGAAAGGGGAAAAAAATGAACCGTTGAATTGTGACAAACACCTGTGACAGTATTTCATGAAAACGAACTCGGATACAACCATTTACTTCACGAATAAATGAAAGACAGAATTTGCTGGATAGATCGTATTTTTAAACAGAAATAAAAAATAAAGAAAATGGAATAAAAAATAAAAAAGAGCGGGAAAATGTGAGACCACATGCTGGCTTCAATAACAATCAGTAGGACAGTGATGTCAAGTTCGATTTTTTTATTCCTACTATGTTTGGCTAAGGCACCATGCCAACTTTACTTCCGCATATTAAGTTCAAAGAAAAGAACTGAATGGATTCCGTTTTTATTCTTTTTTTATAGAAAATTTTCTAAAAAAAAGAGATTATTATCGTTTGCGGAGAATAAAAATAGTGAAAGACGAATCTCCGCAAAAAGATAATACAGAATCGCCATCCTATAAAAAAAAATCATCATTTCAATAGCAGGGGTATGCGAGAGAAAATTAAATCAACCAAAAAATATAAAAAATGCAGATAAAAAATTCAAAATAAGTGGCTTTATAGCAAATCAGAATCGTTCAGAATGTGGAGATTCGTCAAAAATCTGGAATTCCAATTTTTTTTTTTTTTTTTTTGACGATTGCAATATTTCTACTGTATTTCGTATACGAGATAGTAAAAACACATAATTTCAAGCTATTTTTAGCTATTAAGCTACTAAAACACAATATGATTTTGTAATTCCAACGTCACATTAAAAGTTTCATTCCAGAATCAATTAAAAGTTGAATACATTCTAAAGTCGATGACACCAAATTCATTAATATAGAATTCAAAACTAACTGGGTTCTAAAGTATATCACAAAAATGTATCAGATTTTGGCTTTTTATACATAGAAGTACATTTCTTAAAATATATAACTCTCCTATGCATTATGAAATTGAATTACTGATATATGAAACGAAATGGAAAAAGCACTATTAAAACAATAAATGGATAAAGCATAATTTAATTAAATGTTTTACACCGTTCTTTTAAATAAAAATTATTGGCAGACGATTGCTATTATCTGTAGACAAAGTCCTTGATATTGGACAATTTAGAACATAATCTATTTAAACTCTCTAAATGCTATAAATAAAAAAAAATATTAATATAAAAAGTCAATACCTTTTTATATTAATCTAAAAATAATCGAGCTGGAAATATTACCATAAAAAATTAAACCGATTTGAATGTTATAAAGAAAAAAAAATCCTAAATATTTATTGAAAATGAAATATGCATACAATAAAATTTCGAATTTAACATAATATTTCTATACCATCTTCGCTTTACAATTTTGTTAACCTCCGAAATTCTGATTATAAAATATCTTTTTCAACGTTTTGGTGCACGAATAAAAAAAATTAATGCTATTGAAGGGTGTTATTTTATTACTTTCTCGTGTACGAAGTATATAGAGAAAGTATTGCAACCGTCACCAAATTCGAACTCGAGATGCTGACGAATTTCCACATTTTAGATCTCCATGAGTTCGAAAAACACATTTTTGGAAAATGTTCGTCTGTCTGTCTGTGGCAAGGATAACAAAAGAAAGCATTGAACTATATTGTTGAAATTTGGTATAGTTCTTATACCAAATTTGTAGATTCCTATCGAATTTTAAGCGAAGTCCATTCACAAGAAATGTCTGTTCCACTCCCCGAGTACAGGATAACACCAGAAATACAAAACGAAGTGATCCAGATGGATAAAATTTGGTACAAAACTTTAACATCTAAATGGTAGATATGTAGCACATTTGGAACTAAATCCGTCTATATTTTCATAAGCATTTAAAAGTGATGATTTAAAAATACAATGACTTAAATATTAAAATTTAGTATGTGGTTTTGTCACTACAACTGGGAGTTCTATGTCCAATTTTAGTTTCAATCTATTGGGGGGTGGGGGGTGGGAGCGTTTAAAACAGAAATTCGATTTTCGGTTCTATTAAAAGCATACACAGGAACAAATCGCCAAGGATGACAGGACAGTGCTAATTTCACGTCAAAGGTCAATATTTATTCTTCGCCAATTACAAGCTAGACATGCATGGCCTTAATTTTATTTCCTAAATTTTATGCAAGGTGAAGAAAATAACACCTTATTAGAGAGTATGCGAGAAAGTTTTGAGGAAACAACTCCCGCTGATATTTTAATTGTTATTATATTAAAAGAATTCCTCTCTGATTTTTTTAAATAATTAGTTTCAAGAATTCTATGTTTTACTTCTCTCTTTTTTTTTTCTTTATTGTCATTTCGAGATACTGACTGAGGGCGCACCCCACAATTTTAAAATTTGCAGACATCATCAGCTTTCTTTTTTGAAAATGTATTTACTTTTTGTTAGTCACAGTACAAAACCACAACGAAACCACTGAATGAAGTCATCCCCCGCAAACAAACAGATCCAAAACAACCCATTAGATTACATTTAACCATCCCATTTATTCTGCTCCACAGAAAGTACCAAACCCCCTTTAACTTACGGCCCATATGGGCATCTCCCCCCAGTTAGGGCACATAAACACTTGAGATTCAGGCAGGGAAGATGAGGATCTTTCAGGAAGTGAAAGTTCGACGGAAAAAGAACATTAGTGCCTCCACTAAATCACCTCCACAACGCAGGAAGATTCTATTTATATAATCGAGAAAAATATGCATCAATTTTTGGTGTTCCATAAATGTAGGGATCTCTAGTTGCGGGCTGCGAGTGCGATTTTCTGCTGGATTAGTCCAAGCTATTCTGACATCAATGACACTGCTTACCTATACACATAAACAAGCAGACGGAAGGACGAATTCTATGTTGTTTTTGCAGAGATCTGGTGTAGATCTGAGCTTATGTGTTGGCGTATGGTTTCTTCGAGGGGTTTGTTAAAAGTAGGATTTGCGGTTCGGTGCTTTGACTGCTATATTTATTTCGTTGAACGGAATAGTTGGAAAATAGAACGTAGAATTCGTTATAAATGAACCATTGTAAATGCGCCAGTGTTACGTTGATTTCAATGGCGAAAGATGGCGCTCTTGGGAAAATAAATTTGTCATTGTTATAAATTATAAAAACAGTTCGTTTAATTTCTCCTTGTAATATCGTTAGTTGATTTAAAAGGATAATTAGAAAGAATAAAGAAGTAACTCAGTACTAGATTTAAATTAGTATTAGAATAAAGAAATACTCAGATTTTTATTTTAAACACTTTTTATATTAATGCTTTTTATATTTATTTCGGTTTCTAGTAAATGAAGTATAGAGAAAAGATTATAATTGTCAAAATTCGAAAAATATAATTTTTCTATCAATATTTGACAAACGTAACTCAAAAACACAAGATATGCGAAAAAATGCTAGACGGGTAAAATTTGGTATACAGATTTTGCATCATATTTGTGGATTTCTAAAGAATTTTGAGAAGAATCCGTTCAGAGGAAGTAAACGAATGACGATTACAATGCAGTAATCATCAAAATAAAAATGGTGGAAGAGACGCCATTTCATATTCACAATTTTTTGTATAAGAATTGTACCACCAAAATGTAGTTAAATGTGAAATAAGCGGTATAAGTATTACAGTTTCTAAAATTATATTGCAGATATCACTAATTACATAATGCGTTAGAATAACGGTAACGGCAACGTCGTGATGTTTCAGAGTTCCGCGATGTGACAAAGTGGTCACGAGCACCTCCACATCATAATTTGGAATATTTACTTTAATTTGTTAGTTTAGAGAAAAGTTAAATTTAATTGAAACTAGTTTGGACGAGAGCAGTAAAGCTCTAACGTCATGAAATTTGGTATTTAATTTACATTATTATTATTATTTATGATAAAATTAATTGATTAAGATAGTATAATATTATTTATGGGATAAACTATAGGGAAATTTAATGGAATCACGTTGCACGTGCCTTAACTATGGGGAGCGTTAGAATATCATGACGAACGATGGAAAGATACACAAAGGCAAATAGCCGAGATGGAGCAAGAAGATAATAAATCTAGTTAGAACAACATGACCTCCTTTCAAGACTGTTTATTCAATGAATTCCAATGGGATTTCTTAGAGTAAGATAGGACCTTTAGAAAATAATCACTTTTTTAAACCCCAAAAAGCATTTGAACAAAGAGATACCATCCAGGAAAACAACACTATACATCATTATGCTAGTCTTACATCAGTCTGCACGAATCTACAAATGTCAATTTAACATTTTTCTGGCCCAATCCAAACGAATTAAAGATAAAAAGAATTCGTAAAATCTGCTAAGAAAGCAATACGATACGCTTTGAAAGCCTACTCGGACTGATATACCGAACACAAATAAGACGGTTAATTGAGTTCTAAGGTTGGCTGCAATTCGCAAAAAATTTCCACAAGTAAAGATCTTGGAAAAAAAAAAAAAACAACTACCGAAGTTCATCCAATAGCAACAATTAACATTCTATGCCAAGTTTAGATAGAATTAGAAATAAATATCTGCATGTTCCGCTGTTGGAGAGGTTAAGTAGACATTGTTTCTTAGTTCAGTTAGGAAGAATCTATAAATTGCTCTGCAACTACCTTTTAATCCAATACATAGCAGTCAGAGAGACGAACAATTCGTAGGATTTTCTATAAAAAGCTACCGTTCATTTCAAGATTTCTAGACCAGCACTTTTCGATGATTGTACTTCGCTAAGGAATGGTATTCAGTAAGATAAGCAGTTATTCAGCCTCCTAATTCTGAGAATAAGCTGCGTTCATCCTATTACTAAAAGTAAACATCTTCTCCTTTCATTTTTCCTCTCACCGCTTTTTTGGTGAAATAGACGCATCCTGACAATAGACGCATGCACAAAAGCCAGGAGGATTTTCGAATCTGAGAATGAATAGCATATAATTTGTTTACGAAACCTCTAGCGCCTATTTGAAGAAAGATATTGAGCACGGTTAATTTAGTTCTGAAGTTTGATAAGTTTCACAAAGAATGTACACAATAAAGTTCTAAAACAAGCAGGGCTGGTCTCCCCAAAACTTTCTCGTATACTTTCTATTAAAAGTCATGCCAGAGATTGGTTTAAAATAATAAAGAATTAAATGAGCGAGACTAATTTCCCCAGAGTTTTCTAGCTGACTCTCTTGTAAAGTTGTTACCCCAGAGAACACCTTACATGGTATTGGCGTACAATAATTACGAACTATTAGCTTTTGGCGTGAATTTGGCATTTTTATTGAATCTATTGTGACATCCTAGGAGAGTTATTTGGCATTTAATCCCTAGCATGCGTTATTAGTATCCAAAAATTGAATTTGAAATTTAGACACGTTTTTATTAACCGATTGAAACCAAAATTTGGCACAGAATTGCACTTGTAGTCACAAAATCCCATACCAAATTTGATTTAAGTATATCAAATTTGGTATGGGATTTTGTGACTACAAGTGAAGTTTTGTGTCAAATTTGCGTTTCAATCGGTTAATAAAAACGTGTCTAAACAAGTCTTTGCGTCTTTGAATTATCGCGTTTACATGCTTCTGAAAGTACAGACCGACGGACAGTCAACTCGTCATTGGATTTGGCTCAATATTTGACAGGTGTTTGCACTATAAATGTTAAATTTGTATACGTGTGTGTGTGTAATGTATAAAGTTATAACTTCGAATATAACTTACCGTGTTGTTATATTCGAACAGCGGGACAGACGGACTTTCTCTGAACATATTTTGCTCAAAATTTGATAGAAATCTGCAAATTTTGTGTGAAGACCATATGCTAAACTGCAACAATCTAGCTCAAAGCGCTTTTTAGTTATCACTGTCATAGACAGACAGACGGATGTCTTCCAAAAATGTGTTTTTCTATCTCAAACGTGGAGATACATCAAAATCTGGAGTTGAAATTTTTTGACGATTACTTACTTTTTGCATACTACATATATTAGAAAGTAAAAACCTAGTGAAATGGATCGAATAACAATCGTTATTATTTTAATCCAATCGTCTATGGATGTATCTTAATTATTAAACCAAATTTAAAACCAGTATAACCAGGAAAGAAAGAAAAGAAAGGGGGAATAAAGGGGGGGGGG
>JAPMOR010044059.1:0-11605 GCA_026543865.1 Argiope aurantia
AATTTAAGAAAGAGTTCTAAGCTATTTCGAACGATAAACTTGATTCTGCTAATTATAGTTTAGTTGCATCCGATTATAATAAAATATTGCTTTTCAAGAAACATTTCGAAATAGTTTCTTTTGATGATATGCTTATTAATGACTTATTATTAGTTTACAATATTTAACATTTCTCCCTCTGTATCTATATATATATATATATATATATATATATATGTGTGTGTGTGTGTGTGTGTGTGTGTGTGTGTGTGTATTGATATTTTAACTCTAATTTCAATTTAATTAATTTCCAATATTTTATCTTCATTTAGCCCATACTAATTTCATTCTAAAAATATCCTCTTATTTCGTGATCCAATTCCACTTTCTCTACTTAATTAATTCAGGAGTAGCTTTAAAAAATTGCTGAATCGGCTAAACACCGACACTTTCACACGCTCCGCTTGAAGTGGCAGTAAAATGTCCAGTAAGCACATTCTTTTTAAAAGATCCCTGTGTTTCCCTTACTTGTGATTGACAAGCGTCAGTAATGCCTATCAGAATCTTAATAATATATTAGCAATGTGAAAAAATATTTTCTCTATCAAAATCTCAGGTTACATAAGACGAGGGATAATGTATTTCTCTCTTCTTCCCAACTTCTGCTTTTGTGCCGCACGTTGGCGGACGTGCTTTGTCCGCGTTTCTGCTTGTAAATAATTATGCTTTCCGATGTATTAAAATGAATTTAAAAATGTATTATCTATGTCTTCAAACCTGCCTTCTGCTTCACAACAAATAATGTTACATATTAAAGAGTCCACAAGGATAGTGTCCTGTGAAAAATTGTGAAATGAACTGAGAATTAAAATTAATCAGCGGGAAAGGAAAATGAATCATGCAATAGCTCTTCGCCGACGCTCTTCGTTACAGCCAGCCGTCTTCTGTATCTCCGTGGCCATGGTTCGTCATGGCCAGTCTTCTACAGTCTCCCGTGGCATAGCTTCGCTGCGTCATTCCATACTAACCGATGCAATATCCCATGATGTACCGTGCCTTCCGGCTTTGTTGTTCAATAGATATTGTTACGAAATTTTCTGCCGGGGTTCGTTTGGATAGTGGGAGTGATATGGTGTAAAGAACGCTCAATCAGCAGGCAGAAGTAGAATAAAAACAACGACGTTTATTTACACGAAGACACACAGGACAGCACAAAAACGATAACTATATACAGCACAGAAGACGATTATCTTCACCCGAGACGTGTAGCATACAACAGCACACACAGCAGCATACAACCAGAATCTACTGCAGACAGTAGCGCACAGCTCAGTTCAGCACGAGCTTGACTCAGTCGCTTCTACTTCTCCGACTCTGGCTCGGATCACTGACTTGACTTCTCTGGCAGTGCAGCTCCTTTTATAGGTCTCAGGAGGCGGGGCTAGAAGCCTCTCAACCAATCAGGAACGTTCGAGGCGTATCTCGGTTCCTACTGGACGGATCGGGAAAATTCTCGAAGTTTCGGGTATTATCTATTCTGGCGCCAAAGTCGCCAAATGGTCGCCAAGTTTGTCGCCAAGCTCTGGGACCTCCGACGCGCTAGTCCCATTCAGATGACTGTAAAACGTTCTTTCTATTGATGGAATAAACTATGCTGGGAAGCCGAATTGCAGGTTTGTAACAATATCCTTGTGTTTGTGCTCCATATCGTCATGTGCGTGCGCTTTATATCCTCAAGGAGTTGGGGCTCCTTGTCGTCATAAAAATTCTCTGTCTCCTTACCTGTGCTGAATAATCCCGATCTCGACGTCATTTCCTTGTTATATCATCACCACAATAATACTCGCCAGTGCCAAATTGAATCAACCAGATTTCGAAAATATCACTTGTGTGTTATATTATCATCTCAATATAAAAATAGCTTTCCGTCACCTGCCGTAGTCTCCAGTTCCAGTGCTCAAAATTGCATTTTTTGATTAATTAAAAAAGTGATTATTCTTCAAAAAGTGATCAGTGTTTAAAAAGAATCATCCATCAGCTGACTCAGCGATAGAAATTCAAAATTTATATTCTCTGCTTTTGATTTGATTTTAAATTGCGATTTTCTATCATAATATAATTACAAATAATCTTTTTATATTATTATTCAAAATATCATGAGTTTTAGTTTAAAATATTAAGTTTTTAAATTTTTTCACATCTACTATTTAAAAATTATGCATGCAGACCTTGTGAACGAAAAAAGTAACATACCAAGATTCTTATATACTTTATAATTAATGGCACGTGATAATTAGACTAAAATAGTGAATACATCGGGGGAAATTATTACACCCCTGACAGTTATTAAGCTGCCCTCTATTATCACTGTGTCCAAAATACTTGTTTTTTACAAAACACAAATATTTTTTATATTGCATTTTTTTTTCCTATTTCCTAATAATCATAAGAGTGTTCTGAATCTTGTGTTGGTTACATTCATTCACAAGCGTTTTGTCTGATATTTTTGAATTTTGCAATTATTATTATCATTTTCAAATGATGTATTTGAAATACATGAATCTTACATTTATTTACATTTCCAAAATTTTATATGAAACCATTCAATTTTACTTGGGTTATTTTCATTTCCGAGATTTTCATTAGATAATTTTGAATCTTATATTTATGGTTTCAGTTCCAAGTGTTTAATATGAAATATTTCAATTCTGCATGTATTATTTTCATATCCATGTTTCAACTGAAGTTTTGAATCTTGTTTTTATTTACAGCTAAAATACTTTATTTAAAATCATTACTATATTGATATTTCATTTGAGTGAAATCATATTAATATGACATTATATTTAATAATTTAAAATTTTATTTCTAATTTAATAATCTTGTTGAATCAGATTTCCTAACATTTAAAAATAATATATCATACCAAATTAAATTCAACAGCTGAGTTCCTACAGAAAAATAGCCAGAATACATTTGGGCATTATAATCATTGAAAATTTTAATATTTTGTTATTACTGTTGATTTTTAAGGTTTTATATAATATTTTCACAAATATAATTCTTGATCTTTTTGTGCTTCTAATATAAATTGGTGAATGGGATTTCTGTATTAATGTTTGTATAATGTGAAGGGTATTACTTTTAATATGCCTTTTAATTTTAATTTTTCTTAAGTGACCACCACTGTAAGGTATGGCTGTGTGTCGAGGGCTCCGACATACTTCGACGTCTTGCAGTGGGGGGAAAATTGTAATGATATTTTAACTCTAATTTTAATTTAATTAATTTCCAATATTTTATCTTAATTTAGCCCATAGTAACTTCATTCTAAAAATATTCTCTTATTTCGTGATCCAATTCCACTTTCTCTACTTAATTAATTCAAAAGTAGCTTTATAAATTGCTGAATCGGCTAAACGCCGACACTTTTACACGCTCCGCTTGAAATGGTAGTAAAATGTCCAGTAAGCACATTCTTTTTAAAAGATCCCTGTGTTTCCCTTACATGTGATTGACATGCATCAGAAATCCCTACCAGAATCTTAATAATATATTATCACTATGAAGATAATATATTATCTAATATATTATCTTAATAATATATTATCACTATTATCACTTTTCCCTATCAAAATCTCAGGTTATATAAGGCGAGGGATAATGTGTTTCTCTCTAATTCCCCACTTCGCGTTTGTCATATAATTAACCGTGCAGATACTTTAGATTAATGTACAGTTTCTCGCCAAGCATTTCGAAATAGTGCCAACCGTTCAAAAACTCTCTTAAAGTGTACAATCCTGATTGTATACCAGAAATGCTAACAAACGGCTTTTAAAGTTCCAATAAAAAATGTTCTGGCGAGAATTCGCTCCAAAATGTTCCCATTTTGGCACCCGTATATTAATCTTAAGTCAAAGCATAATCAGTATGACTTTGATATGGAAATTGATATTTTTAAATGCTTTTTGTATTATCTAAGACTAAAATAATTATCTTTTTATGGATATAAATTTCCTTGTCGTACAATTTTTCATTTAACTTTGATAATATCTTTTATTCAGTTCAGTACACTATCCGAAAGAATGTTTGGAAGTGCTATGGTGAAATTCAAACTGTCCATCAAAACATTCAAACACATGCTTTTACCAATCATTAAATCCGTAGTAGGATGTTCACTTCCGTTTTTATTTCATAACAAATGCATTTTGTAATCTGCAGTAAACTGTTTTAATTGAATCCACGTGTTTAGTTTAGTTATATTAACGTCCCGTTTGAAGCAACACTAGGGCTATTTTGGGACGGACCTCGTCATTTTGAACCGCGGTCAGATGACGAGGACGACACCTGAGCTGGCACCCCCCCTCTCCACACCACACCACACCAGCGGGAGGACGTTTGGTCAGGACGGATTTAACGTGCAACAGACCCCCTTACACGACGGTTCTTGGGGGGAATCGGGTCTCGAACCTGAGACCTTACCACCAGGCCACCACGGCCCTATCTATGTGTTTAAGTCGTATCAAATTACAAGGTGAAATATTTTTTTAAGAAATGCATCCCATATTAACAATTAACTACCTAAAAATCTAGACAAGCAAACTGATCGCCAAAGGCGGCTAGTTCTTTAAAAAAAATGTCTGTACTATTTTATATAGCTTGAAAATCAAGCACTTTCTGCAAAAAAAAAAAAAAAACTGAAAATATTAAACCTTTAACTGCTTTACTTCACAATTCCCATAAGTTGGAAGGAGATTCTATTTCTGTGGGCTAATGAGATTACCTTTTACTATTACAGATTTAAATTATATTATTATCAGACAGCATATAATAGTAATTAGCTTTATTTAACTTTTTAGCAAGTATTACATCTCAATAATGATTTTTAAAAATTTATAATCAAAAAGTTAATTTCCAAATTTCAAAAAAAAAAAAATCTAAGATTTATACACATAATAAATCTTTTGTTTAATGCTCCATGAAGCAATAGATTTATATTTTTGAGATTACTTCTAAAATTTTAATAAACTTGATACATTTTATTCGCCTGTTGTTCAGTTTTTATTATTAAAATGCCATGCTCATAAAATATTTTATATTTACATTATTCGATGAATAATATTCTATTTAAAAAATTACTTTATAAATTAAATTATAAATTTTTCATGAGACTATTTATAATTTAGTCCGCTTTGATTATTGCGAACACAATTGTATGCCAATTATTCGGTTAAATGTTAAAATTTACTGCATCCGAGTTCGTAAAAATAATTTTATTAGTTTTTACTCTGAATATGCTCGACAGATGGCGCCACAAGTTTACGTCCATGGATTTTACTGAATATAGTTTAAATCGCAACTATAGTTAACAAGAGAAGAAATTACATACCCAAAAGACCGAATCACAAAATGGCATCTTTAATCCATCCGACATAATGCTTGCTTCGATAAATGTTATGTCTTTCGTCGGATTAAAAAAAAGGAATTTCGAATAACTTAGAAAGGTGAAGCGTGTCCATTTTTCATTCGGTACTGTTGTGCATAAATAAAAGAAACAAAATGGAGGAGCCCGACGGCGGTTATGTCATTTGAGTCGCTACTGATAATGGAGACAAGTTGCTTTGTTCAACTCATTCGGCCTTTAAGAAGAAAATTTGAACACCGATTTCACCCAGAATTGGAATTATCTCTGAAAATGATAACGTTCGAGTGGAAACCTTGGGCAACAATGGGTTTGGTACGTCAGGGCTGTTCTTGCCGGGTCACGTGCTCTTGACATTTTCATTTAATGCACGAAAGCTTTCAAATAATACACATTACTTTTTTCTTTTTTTTAAGTGAGAGTTCCTTTACGAAGAAGCTCGATTTTCTATCATCATAGTTGTAGAAAAGGTGTTTTTTTTGTGTGTGTGTGTATGTGTGTTCTATTTTGTTTTAAGACAACTTGAAAAAGAAATAATCCTACGTATTAAAATGGGATTCGATAAAAATATCAAGCGTAAATATTTTATTAGACTTTAAATAAATAAGATATTATAAATATAATAAATATTTTTTTTTTGTTTATTTTTAAAATGTATGTATTCAAACCGTATAATGTATTGATTTAATTTTTCCTACTACTAAGTTTGTAATTTAGAAATGTATTTTATATGAGCAATATTTTTAACCTTGGATTCATTATTTTATTTTGTAATAAATTTTTAAAGCGTACATTACAGTAATAAGTAAGAGAAAGCAAATTAAATTGAGGAATTATTTTGCGAATTAATATATGTGCTTACTTGTTATAATACATTATGATATCCTTTTTTAATTCCTTAATTTATTTTCATAATTTAGCATATTTTTAACTTGATCAACATGTTGATGATTCTTTTTAACCAAATGTCTTTTATTTCAGTTACTTTGTGAAAAGTACATGTTTTAATTTATTTTTTTAATCTGTATGTCATGATAAAAAATTTTTGAAGCAGAAAACACGAAAGATAGAAAGGAAAATAAAAACTAATAATTGAGATTTCCTTATTTACAAGTAAAACCGGTAAAAAATTATGAAAAATTGCTACATTCCAAACAAATCCAATGAATCTTAAAAATGATCATTTTACGGAATCTGTCACATGGAATATAACCCAACTATTTTAAAGAATAACTCGATAAAATAGTCAAAATAAATTTTATATCCGTTCAATTTTTTTTCTCCCTCTAATTAAATGAATGGTCCAGAAAAACATTTTAAATATCGAATTAAAGAATTTTAATTTTTAGAAGAACACCCTTTTCGTAATAGTCGATGTATTTTAGAGATGAAGTAATTATGTAGTGGAGCAGATATCTGCATTATTGGTTTTGTTTCATCTTAAAACAACACTAAGGCTATCTTAGAACGAACTTCATAATTTAGAAGCGTGGTTAGATGACGAGGATGGAACTTGAGCTGGCGCCTTTCATTCTAAACTTCCACACAAACGGGTGAACTTTTGCCTGAATGGATTTAAAGTGTAGAAGACCTCCTTATACGGTGGCTCTTTGGGTTTCGAACCTGGAACTCTCTTGTCCCGAAGGCGGGTTCTTACAATCAGGCTATAGTGACCAATATTATGACGATATGCTGATCGAGAAGTTACATTTGCAACGGTTTGTTTGATTTGGTTTAGTTATATTAACGTACCGTTTTTTAAAGCAGCACTAGGACTATTTTGAGACGGACCTCGCAATTTTAGCCGCGATCAAATGACGAGGACTGTACCTAGGCTACCACCTCCTCACTGAGCTTCCACGCCACACCACCCTGAGTGCATTTGGCCCCGACGGATTTAGCTTGCTCCAGTCTCACTTACATAACGGGTCTTCGATGAAATCGGTCTCGAACCTAGAACCCCCAGGTTCCGAAGCCGAGACCTTAGGGTCACTTACATTTGCGACGGAAATTTTAACAAATTTTCGAGAAAATTAACAAATACATTAGAGGGATTTTCGTTCAATGTGATCTCTTTCAAGACGGCATTGATTTTATCTTAAAAAGCAAGCAGAAACGCTTTGTTATTTCTTCATGAATTCCAATGTAATCATTAATATATTAAGTTAATGTTGCACGTATTGGATAAAATTACTTTCTTAACACCTTAATACGGAAAGATTTATTTTATTTCACGTTTCACGAGGAGGGGGAAGTCCACCTCGATTTTTATTCCAGCGAGCAGATTGGGCTGATTTCACTCAACGAGCAAAAATTACTGAAACTATGATTAACAATGCAGATATCCCGACAGCAGTACAGTGCGTCGTCGACTGCATTATGAAGTTTAGTTTAGTTATATTAACGTCCCGTTGTTAAGCAACACTAGGGCTATTTTGGGACGGACCTCGTCATTTTGAACCACGGTCAGATGACGAGGACGACACCTGAGATGCCCCCCCCTCTCCACACCACACCACACCACACCACACCACACCAGCGGTAGAACATTTAGCATGACGGATTTAACGTGCAACAGACCCCCTTACACGACGGTTCTTCGGTGGAATCGGGTCTCGAACTTGAAACCCTACGGCTCACAAGCCGAGACCTTACCACCATTCCACCGCGGCCCAACTGCATTATGAAAGCCGCAAACAAAAGTATCCCTAAGTGTTCACCTCGTATACGGAAATTCCTCAGAGCATTGTGAAATCAATCTTGCCATGACAGTTGCCAAGAAACAGAAGCAACTGTGGAATAAATTTCGCAGGTATCCCACTACGGAAAACCTTGTCGCATTTAAGCGAGCTAAAGCTTATGCTCGTCACAGAGGGAATCATGGATGAAATACGTTTCATCTGTCACATATTCTACGTCTTGTAAAAAATTATGGAGAAAAGTCAAAGCAGCCAATGGAATTTATCATGAATTTTCACTTCCTGTGTTGAAATCGGGAGATGTAATATCTTCCTCACCTCTGGAAGTTGCTAATATGCTCGGGAGAGCATTTGAAAAAGTCTCCGCCTTTGATTCTTATAGTCCGACATTCCTAGCGACTAAGAATCGAGCGGAAGAAAATTGTTTGAATTTCACGGCCCGCAGATATCTTGCATATAATAGTCCTTTTAGGCTGCTTGAGTTAAAGCTTTGTCTCACACCCATGATACTAGCCCAGGTCCTGATGGAATCACTTATAATATGCTTCGCCATCTGGATGAAATCTCACTAATTAATTTGTTAAAACTGTTTAACAGAATATGGATTGAACAAAAGTTTCCATCAAAATGGCACGAGGCTATAGTGATTCCAATTCTGAAACCCGGAAAAGATCCTGACAACCCTCTGAATTATAGGCCAATCGCTCTGACTAGTTGTATGTGCAAAACTCTCGAGCGTATGGTCAATGGCCTGACTAATGTTTGAATTAGAGAAACATGGATATATCTCGCCGTTACAGAGTGGCTTCCGACGAGGGCGCTCAACTTTTGATAACATCGTCCTTCTGGAAACAGAAATTCGAAATGCCTTTGTTCGCAGGAACCACCTTGTGTCTATCTTTTTCGACATTGAAAAGGCCTATGACCGTACGTGGCGTTATGGTATTCTTCATAAACTTTATAATTTGGATTTTAGAGGAAATTTCCCAATTTTAATTCAGAACTTTTTAACATCTCGAATTTTTCGTGTACGTGTCGGTAATTTTTATTCTGATCCTTTTATACAAGCTGAAGGAGTACCTCAGGGCAGAGTCCTCGGCGTCACACTATTCATCACTCCTTTCAGTGAAATTATTTGTCAGCTTCTTCCATCTGTTAAAGGGACGCTTTATGTTGACGATCTGCAGATTTCAACTCAAGGCTGTAATATGCGTTTTATTGAACGGCAATTACAGAATGCCGTGAACAAATTAGTTTCTTGGTGTGAAAGAAATGGGCACACTCTTTCTCCAGAAAAGAGTCGTTGCATACATTTCTGCCGGAAACGAAACATACATCCAGACGCTGTGATTAATATTCGAGGAAACACCATTCCCGTTGTTGATGATGTGCGATTTTTGGGAATAATTTTTGATAGGAAGCTCCCTTTCCTTCCACATGTTCTTCAAATACGGAAGAAGTGTGAAAAATCCCTGAATATCCTAAAAGTTTTGTCTAATACTTCTTGGGGTGCCGATCGCCCATCCCTTCTCCAAATTTTACCCCGCATTGATTACGGGTGCATGGTGCATGGTTCTGCACGCCCTTCTGTTTTGCGCAGGCTTGATACGGTGCATCATTCTGCACTGAGAATTTGCTCTGGGGCTTTCCGCACATCACCCATAGAAAGCTTGTATGCTGTCTGCAGTCAAATGCCTCTAGATCTGCGACGTGAGAAATTAACAGCACAATATTATTTCCGAATACAATCGGTTCCGAAACATCCCGTTGTCTCTTCCGAGTGGTCTTGGGAGATTCTATGATGCACGGCCCTCTCACATTCTTCCGTTTAGTGAGAGAGTAAAAATTCTACTGAATGATTCGGGACTTCACGATGATACAATTCAAACTATTAATTTCTTTTCTTTCCCCCCTTAGGATACTCCAAATTTCTCATTCTTGAACCCATTTACGGGATTTGACAAATCCACAACAGCACCTATTATCTTTCAGAAGCTTTTTAAACATCACCGCAGCCAGTATTATTCGTACACAGAAGTATTTACTGATGGGTCAAAATCTAATGGTCATGTTGATAGTGGTGTTGTTTTACCTACTCAGACATACAGTTACAATTTACCTACATCATTCTCTGTTTTGACTGCTGAATTGATTGCAATAATATTGTCACGTAGATACTATAGAACACAATGACACACACACACACAAGAGGTAGAGCTAAACCAATTTATTAACTGAACTCAGAACTGAGAATACAGTAACTGACAAATCTTCTGCTTTTATATAAGCAGAGAAAGTTCCAGAATACTCTTCTGGAGACAGCAAGAAAAGTCCACAACACTTGTCTGGTAAACTAAAGAAATGTCCAGTATCTTCTGGAACATGAAATAAAGGAAAACATAAAATCAAGAAATTAAGTATTTACATATACCATTAATCTCAGTGCCTCTATCGGGATTCGAACCCAGGTTTCTTGATCACAAGACCCGTGCCATGACCATTCGGCCATGGAAATTCGACAGACTTTCTTCAATGCGGCAATATACGCCCTTGAAGTGATGTCAACTTCTTTTACACGCATCTTTTGCATCTGCACTGACAGCAAGAGTGCTTTGGAGTCTCTTTCCAATTTCAGTAATTTAATGCATCCGGTTGCTTTGGAAATTCTGGTTTTTCTTCAATCCCTTGAAAATAAAGGATTCGAAATTCTATTCTGCTGGGTTCCGAGCCATGTCGGAATACCGGGAAATGAAATGGCAGATGCTGCAGCAAAATCATTAAGCACTTTTCATGAGCGAACGCTCCCGCATGAGAATGCAAAGACATGTTTTGCTCGGCACGTTCATATGTTGTGCAACGATCTTGGGATCAGCAGATTTCCAATAAGCTACATTCTCTCCAACCAATGATTCACTTATGGCCTACCATCCCTGTGCGTGGGCTTGGTGTAAAATTAATTCGGCTCCGCATCGGTCATACCCGCTTCAGCCATAAACACCTTTTATTTGGTGAACCACGTCCAACATGTACGACATGCCAGACAGTCTTAATGTAAGTCATGTTTTAATCGATTGCCCTGTTTTTGATCATCATCGGTTACGGTTTTTTAATACAGTTTCTATAGACATGCTTGAACTACTGGGTGAGAAACCTCATCCTAATATTTTTAAATTTCTACAAACCATTGGCTTGTTGCATTTTATTTAAGTTTTTGTTTAATTTGCAATCCTTTTTCGATTGTCGGTAATTAATGTTTTCTTGACTGTTT
Organism: Argiope aurantia; assembly: GCA_026543865.1. Classification (NCBI taxonomy): domain Eukaryota; kingdom Metazoa; phylum Arthropoda; class Arachnida; order Araneae; family Araneidae; genus Argiope; species Argiope aurantia. The sequence continues at coordinate 11,369 of JAPMOR010044059.1, forward strand.
TTTTAAATACCGTTTTAATGCATCAGCTTGCGATTAGAATTTTTAACCTTGCCTAGTTTTTAATCGGAATAACATTTTTTAATATCTTCGAAACGCTTCTTACCATTTGATTGGCGCAGCATGGCCAGACATGGCTCTTGCGCCAGAAAACCTAAACAACCAACCAACCAACTTGGGAGGAGGGGAGGGGAGGATGAATCGAAAGCACATTTTGATTTCTCACGACGGACAACTTTA
>JAPMOR010044073.1:0-22230 GCA_026543865.1 Argiope aurantia
GGTTATAGAATTCTATAAAGGGATTTCTTTATGGAGAATATGTAGGAAAACAGAATTTCTTGTTTTTCTCTCAAAAAGGGGATGTAGAGGAGGGAGAACGACGACTGATGATGTATCTATGGATTATAAACTTTGATGATGATGTCGTGTCCGCATTACCACGCAAAAGGGGTGCAGTAGCTTCTGAGGGTAAAGATCCCTGAGCACCCGAGGGCGGAAGCCTGACTTCTAGCTCATATGAAGATGAAACTCACACAATCGCTTGCACAACCCCTTTTTACAAAGGGAATATTCACACACCTCACAGATAGAACACAGCTGAAGTACAACCATGCCCGAACCGGGATTCGAACTCGGGACACCCAGATCACGGGGAAGATACGCTACCCTTATTCAAGGACGCTGGCATAAACATTGATATGAGATGAAAATAATCGAAATCGGTTCTGTGGTTGAGGATGAGGATCCACATTGGCCATATACAGTGAGACTATCTTTTTAAATTTATCTAAATAGCAGACTATGAAAGAATATACAGGCAGCATTTGAAAACGTATCTGGGCAACTGGTTTCCTTGACTTTCCTTTTTATTGCTATCTCTGCAAATTATAAAAATGAATGTGTATGTTGTATGTGTGTGTGTGTGTGTGTGCTAACGCCACAGGCCAGAGAATTTGACGTATAACTACGAAATTTTGCACATATATACGTTGGAGGGTGAGAATGAGCAACTGGCAATGATGCTTTGAAATTTTAATTAATTAATAGATTTAGCTGAATTTTGACATTTTCCTGGGTTAGCTTCCGAAAATATTATGCCACATATATTGATTTTAGACTGCTTTGAAATTTTAAAAAATGTATTTTTATTGATATCAATTTTAAAGTCGTGCAAATTTCTTTGAGTTTCGCAATTTTTTAAAAAATATATATTTGTCGTCCAATTTTAAGCATTGGTTCACGTTGTTGCCTCGAAATTCAAGCCTTTTCCATTCTTTATTCAATTATTTAATAGCGTGATTTTTTTTTTATTGCTGAAAGCTAAAACAGAAAGATCCTGTTTAATATGTGTGTAATTTGCAAAACAAATAAAAAAGTGATGTTACAATACCTAGAAATTTATAAGATCGGTAAACCACCAATTTTAATAGGACTGTGACATTATGAAATTATACGTAAAGAATAGAACGTATGTAAGGCAATTAGGTACCTGTTGGTTGTAAAGGCGACCAAAAAGCGACAAGAAAAAATTTCGCCAATCTAGTGATTTCCATACTCATACTTATTATTGTTTATTATAATAAACAATAATGAGTATAATTTGGCTAACTATTTTCTTGTCCATTTTTGGTCGCCGTTAAAACCGAATTGCACCGACAGCTAAATTAACCTGTCTTTAATGTATAACAGTTTGATGGAATTAAGTACATGAAGTTGTATCTAAACGATTTGATTGAAATTAAACATAATGTATATCCTCATTGAGCAAGTTGGTCTTCAACTACTGCTAATTACAAGTAATGTATAATTATAATAAAATTAGATTTTAAATAAATAGTGTAACATGACAAATCTTATAGCAAATAAATCTGTACTATTATACGATCCGGCTCAGCTGATAAATTTTTCACATTTTGTATCTAGATTTAATAGTGCACCATTCTGGTAAATTCGTTGTTTTACTATGGTTTCTTGAGCGATGCACTCAAGAAATTTTCGTATATAATTCCAGTACAAAGTATTTCCAGATATATATAGGCAGGTTTACAGAGTGAAACAAATGCATATTTATTATATGCATTTGGGGAGGAACATTATTACAAATATTGATATAAAACGACAGAGCGCAACTGAGAATTCCAGGATTTTTAAAAGTTCGGCCGGCGAAATAAATTCCTTACATGTTTTGTACATGGCAATTATTTCCGCCACTTTGTGTGTTGTTTTCGAATATATGAATCACTCTGCTGAAGATATAATAACCTTAATTAGACCTTACGCAGAGAGATTTATATATTCGAAAACAACACCAGATGTTACGAGATTCCTGGGTTTATCGCGGAAAAGTATTTTATTTATACAGTTTTAATATTTCCCTAGGAAAATATAGACAGTAAAAGCTGAAATAAAGTTAATACCGACATTGCAATGATTATTATGGTATGATCTTTTCATGTTGGATGTTATAGGCAAGAAAATTAAAATATTGTCTACGAAAAACAATTTTTGGGGTACCAAATGATTCAGATAAATCTTTCAAATGAAATCAAATAATCCAAATAAATTATCGTTTAGATTAGCTTAGTTGCATGAGTATCTTGTTTTGGAATAACATTAGGGCTATTTTGGGGCCAGGTCTCAGCTTCGGAGCCCAAGGTTCGAGACCCAATTCCACCGAAGAACCACCATGTAAGCGAGTCTGCTGCACGCCAAATCCGTCGGGGCCGAACGTCTTCCCGCTGGTGTGGTGTAGAAGTTTAGAGAGGAGAGTGCTAGCTCAGGGATCGTCCTCGTCATCTGACCGTGGTTCAAAATTACGAGGTCCGTCTCAAAATAGCGTTAGTGTTGCTTTAAAACGGGACGTTAATATAATGAAAATTAAAAACCAAAATTGGATTATCCTTGTAATTTTGAACTGTGGTCAGATGATAAAGTATGTCACATTGGCTGGTCTTCACCTTCACCAAACATTCACGCCTCACCAGCGGAATGGTGTTTGACCCCGAGTGTGTACCGGTCCCGCCTAAATGGTGGTTATTCAGGGGAATCGGATTTCGAACTCAGAATCCTCCAGCCCCTAGAACGAGACATTCCAATCAGATCAATGTAATGTTGCTTGGAAAACGGAAGCAAAGACAGCGAGAGTGGTTATACCGAAACTGTCTCGCATACTCTTAAATATATGCTTAAATTATGTTTCCGTATTAATTGCTGCCCCCTGGCGGTGAATTTAAGAAAAATGAATTTCAATATTTAATAGAATTTATAATAAAGAATATTAAATGAAAGCATTAAAAAAAGGAGATAATTAAGATGAAAATATTTCTGCTCTTTATTAAAATAATAAAATTTTGTTAAAAAATTTATTTTATTTAAACTGTTTTTTCTAAATACTAAATAATAGAAAAGCCCCAGTTTTAATAGACAATAAAATAAACAATGGTCGGTAGGAGCAGATGACGATACGACTAATCGACTTAGTTCAATTGTTTTCATTTTCTTCGAATTTTGAAGAAGGAAAAGTAAAAATCAGTGCATCGTTAGATTTTCAGATGGATGCTTGGCTTCTTTTGTCACATATCGCCGTCTTTACAAGAAATGGTATTAATGCTTTCTTAATTCAGTAGGCTAAATTTGACTATTTATTCCATAGAATCGTATAAAATATGCTATTCAACCATCAGAATAATAAAAGTTGCTTGAAGGTGAAAACGATGGATGCAAAGATAGGGAAAGAAGGTATAATCAGCAGCAATTCCTTTCATAGCTTTAGTTTTTGAATTATCACTTGTGGTACGAAGATATTAAATACATTTTTTTGTTTGCGTGTTGTTGCTGCTTTACAGTTAAGATTAAATCTTTAAAGTAAATTAAAAGGGGGGAAACAAGTGTAAAATGTAAATATCATTTTTTCAAATCTAGAAGTTTTAGTCCTCATTCCTTATTTTTATAACGAAATTTCAGATACTAGACTCTTTTTTACGCCGCAATAAATATTATTTTTTGTATGATTTTCAATCACTTCCAAAATTTAAAAAAATGACCTGTTGATTTAGGTGCCTATGTAGAGCTATTCTTGGTAAGTAAATAGTATTAATATTATTATGTGAATAATATTATTATGCGATAAATTATTTCAGGATACTTAAATAATTACTAATTGATTTTACGCTTATCTAATTAATTGATTCATTAAAAGTTATTAATCGAATACTGCATTCGTGTAAGCACTATACCTGCATATAAACGCAAAAGTGCCTATACAGTTACTTATAAAACAACTGTAACCTCTTTAATAATCTTTCAGATTTTTTCCCCTTAATTTTTGAGTAAAAATAAGTTTTGAAAAGTTTTCAATTTAAAAGATTTCATTTAAATTAAAATCACTTTTTAAATCGCAATTCCTTTTATTATACTTATTAATGTTTTATCGCCTTATTTACTTTTAAATTTTAGCTTGGGAAATCAATAAACTTGTGTGAGATCATGAAAATTCTTTTCATAGAAAAATAGTCACGAGCGGTAAAAGTTACAATTAGCCCTGCGTCAAATCAATCCAGCTTATTTTATGAGCAGTTATGCGCATGCGCATCTTTTACTGCGCGAATTAAATTCCACTCTTTCCGTTTCTTTTCTTAATTTCGACTAGAAAACTTGGAAATTCCGATCCCGTTTCGCAGTAGAGGGCGCCCTTGCTCCGCTTTATATAATTGGGTACCCTCGTGGGTGGGGGTGGTCGCATCTTAATTCTCGTTTTCATTTCCTTCAAGCACCCTCCTGCACTTGAGGCCTTCCAACAACATCACTGGATTAGGTGAGTGAACCAACTATTTTTGTCTGCAGTGAAAGTTTGAAAAATTGTATATTGTTAATAGTTATTTGGTTGAATCAAAATATAATTTTAAAAGTTTCATTTATTTATTTTCATAGTTAAATTTTATGGAAGCGTGAAAAATTTATATCTTCCTTTTTTTCAACAGATTAAAACATGTATTAATATTAAGAAATTCGTGTAATTTTTGGCTTATTGATCATATATTGAGATTCAATTTTCCAAGTATTATTTAAATAAAGCTTTTAAAATGCTTATAAAATAGTATTATTTTTTTTAAAGAAAAGGAATCACAGTTACTATGATCCTGTAAATATATACATCTTTATATTATTTAAATTATTATAATAATCTGCATAAAATGTATTCTTTACTGTTAATTTCGAATTAGAAAATCAAAAGAGCTGATAAACATCGTTTAGTAATTTAAATTAAGGAAAAATTTAATTCTTATTAATTAATTATTAAGAAATTTTATTGACTGAAAACATAACCTAACATTTTCGATAATAAATGGAAGCAGAAAGATTACTGATTTCATAAGTGTCTTCTTTCATTTTTACAATATAAATGATAACAGTTTTAATATTTTTTTGAAATGTTTCTTGATATTTATTTTAAAAGGTTCCAAATAGATATTTTCTTTATTAAAATTCTATCTATTACAAAGCAAATTTTAAGAATTCTATAGAAACTATAATAAATTTCTTTAAAAAGCTTTTATAATTAAATTTTGAATATTCTAATTGCATAATTTGAGTTAGTTTATTAAAATTTAATTACAGTTTTTTCAAAAATTGTATCAATTTTTCATAGAATTGAATAAAAAATAATCAAATTTTAAGTCAATGTCTTATAATGCCATCATTCAAAAGAAACTTTTGACTAATTCTGTCACTTCTGAACTTAAAATTTAAAGTATTATCTTTATTTTTTTATTAAAAAAAGGCGCAACTAATCGCTTGCTATTTTACTCCATATGTTATAGAAATGCAAAATCTATTTGTTAATAGGCGATCGTAAATTACATTAAAAATTTATTTGATAATTTACTTTGAGCTTAAGTGATTGAAAAAAAAGCATGGCGCTTGATTTATATTAAAATTTGAAATGTTTGTTTTTACAGCAAAAATATCATAAAAATCATCTTGAATAGGAATAAGTAAAACATTTCTTCAATGTCAGCATCATAAAACATAAACTTATTCTTAATATTGCAGCTAAAAATTGTGTGCGTGTTTGGAAGGTAAAAATGAAACAATAGCGAACAAAATTAAAATTCTTCGATTCGCATACAGATCGATATCTGTTTTAAATGTCACCAACTGAACTTTTCTTGAAGGTAAACAATTCGCGAGTAAGAATTTATCCTAGGAACTACTGATTTTCTTCAAATATTACAGTTTAATCGACGAAACATTTGAATTAAATTCGACGTAAACAATACCGAGTGCAATACACTTGGAACACATTTTTCTTTCAGTTAGAACGGGAGCTTCATAAAGTGTTATGAAGATCTACAGTTTAGACGCAAAGATTATGTATCAAACGATTATTCTCCTGTTGTTTTTTTAAATACAAATACTCTTATATACATAACGACATATTATCAGCCTTTCATAGGACTCAGGTCCTTTTAAAAGGCGGAGGAGTGGTTCGAAATTTAAAATTCTTATTTCAAATTTTATGAACATAGATTCTTAGTTCTTTCTTATCTTGTTCACATGCAAATGAAAAAAGTTTCCATAAATATTGATAGAAATGTCCAATTTTGGTGTTAAAACCGAATATTAAATTTCATTATTTTAGTTTATTATAATTTCGGATACAGACGTGTTAAGTCATCCTAAAGTAATATTTGCGAATTAAGGCATGTGAAACTGAATTAAGTGATGATAACAATTTTTATGACACGAATAAACTTCTACCGCTAAGAGGAAATAAAAAAACTTATCTTACACTATTGAACAAAAAAGAAATTCTTCAGGCGACATTCGTTTAAAACTAGCATGTTGTTTATCAGAAGAATATATATCACGCATTCATTAATATAAGAAGGATAAATGTCGATTCAACCCAAAACGTAGGAATCCAATATATATATATTTTTTCATTCCACTGTTTCGGTTTTAATCCTTATATTATTTTTCGTTAAACTAACGGTGATGAGTGCACACATGTGTAACGGTAATAAGTGAGTATTTGATATCGAAACAAGGCTCATGTGTTAAAAAGCTTTTATTAAAATGAATAATACTTATTTTAATTATTTATTTAAAATTAGTAAATTAAAATAAATAATTTCAAATTTCAAAACTAATTCAGTAATTTAAATCAATATATTTTTATTTATTAATTTTAAACAGAGAATTAAAATACATAAGAATAGCCGTCACTGCATCTGATTTAATTTTTTATGACGGCATTCTTATGGCATAGCTAAAATCCCTCTACTACAAAAAGATAGAAAACTTGGAGTATCTAATACCATAAAGCAAAAGGAAATCATCATGCAAATTCATTTAAAATTAAAACTTTATCTATTTATTTAAAATTAATGAATTCAAAGAAGTAATATAAAATTAATATTTTAATACAAATGCTTCATATTTTTATTTTAATCAATAAATCAATTTTAAACTTAAATTTTATTTGTATAAAATTAAGCATAAGTAATATTAGAGTGAAACAAACTATACAGAAGTAAATTTAATATACCTGAGGAAATCTTTGTAAATTTACTACAATAGATATTTGTGCTGAAATCTGTTTCGAAGTTTCTGATGTAAAATGTAAAAATTAAATTTAAAATCTATTTAAAATTTTGCAAAATCCTTTTTTTTAGTAAGAGAGAGAACAGTATCTAAAAATGATTACCTCTCACATTTAACGACCTACCTTCTAAACTGTTGTGCTCGATTTTTTATCACGCATGTCGTATGATTCAATCTATATAAAATTTACCCGTCTGCAAACGTTATCGTATAAAAATATTAATTTCATAGAATAATAGAAAATTCCTAAGTTGCTCTTTGTTTACTAAAGGAAAAGATAAAATAGTTGTCGGTATCCAATAATAACAGGAAGAGAAAAGGTATAGGAAATGCATTTGATTCCTTTGTTATGAATAAAACAAAATTGTTCATTAAAATTATCGTTTTATGTATAATGTCATATATATATAATAAACTATTTCAAAATAAAAAGAAAAGCAATAATTTGATAATAATAAAAGACGGTTTATTAAGGTTTCCCTAAAATTTAGTTTTTAACATCTATATTGAACTTGGCTTTTTTGATGCTCGTAAGCATAGATTTTTGAAACCAATTCCCCACACACTTCTTCATGTTACAAATTTTGAAATTTTGTACACTTATGAATTACAAGTCGCCCCTAGCGACCAGTTGGTTCTACTGAAATTCTGGTTATATCTAATTTCAAATAAATCATTTAAATATTCATTTGCATGATTCCGTTAAATTGTTAGACATTAAAACTGTATTATTTTAATTATCCTACATATGTTCTGTGTATTCTGTACATGAATTTTTCTAATGGAGAACCGATCTCATAACATCAAAATGGTGTTAAAAACGTAAATATCCTGCGTATCTGTTATTAAAATTTAACGACATTGCAGCTTAACTTTTCGATTCGTCCTGTAAAATAGACAGATATTATACAGAATCTTTCTTCCTCATCCTTCAGCAATGGAAGAAAATCAAATGATTCAATATTTGATAAAATAATGAAAACAGTTAGAATTTCAGCAAAGCGATAGAATTTTTTGCGGTAAATTAGAAAAAAAAATTTTTTTAAACTGCCAAAATTCAGAAAAAATGTATTTGATTATTAAATTTTTATTCAAAAGATAGTTCTTTTTTAACATTGAAACGATGTAAAATATACTTTTGTGCAATAATATTTTCGAAAGCTTTTGTGGAAAAATATCATTTTTTTATTTTATTAAAGTTGTAATTAAAATTTCAAAAAGAATTTACCAAAGTGCACATTTTTACTATCCTAGGTATATATATGCTGAATGTGGTAATTGTGGATCGAAATGGGGTGACAACAGAAAAACACACAAAAATGAGCACATACAGTGGTGGCCAAAAGTGTGGACATTTTTTGAAAGTTTCATATTTTTCAACTTTGCGTGCTTGTAGTATATATTAATTTTCACTTAAATACAAATGTTTATATATCAAATTGAAGGTAATTTAATGTAAAATTTAATAACAAGAACAGTATTACAATATCTGTATTACAAAAAAAGTTACGCTCATTTTAGTAAGATCTATCTTAGATTTGCATTTTTTTAAAGTGATACTTAAACAATCAATACTTAGTAGGATAACCCTTATTTTTTAAGACAGGTTCACAGCGTCTTTTCATCGAGTGAACGAGTGTTTGGAGTTCTAATCACATGATGCCAAGAATCAATTATAGATTCAATAAGTTTTCTTTTATTGGATGGACGTTTTTTTCGTACAAGAATTTTCAAACGTCTCCACAAATTTTCAATTGGATTGAGATCAGGGCTGTTTTCTGGTCATGGTATACATCTATGCCTTTATTTTGAAACCATGCTTTGCATACTTTTGCTGTGTAGCATGGAGCAGAATCCTGCTGAAAAATAAATGTTGCTTTGTTGGGGAAGAAATCCCTGATAGAAGGTATCAATTTTGGTTCCAGAACAGTTTCGATGTATTTTTTGCTATTCAGGATGCCATCAATCACTTGAATTCGGCCCACACCATCTGCAGACATACATGCCCAAATCATGGCATTTGTTGTTGTTTTTATAGTTGCTTCAATGCAATCAGGATGAAGCGCTTCACCTACTCACGTATTTTCTACCATCACTACCAAAGAGCGATATTTTAGTCTCATCGCTCCAGATTACTTGCTTCCATTGATTTTCTGACCATTTAATGTGTTCTTTTGCCCACTTAACTCGTTTTTCGAGTTGCTTTTGATTTAAATATGGTTTTTTCCTTGGAATTCTAGCTTGTAGTCCAAATCCTGATAACCTTCTTCTTTTTGCTCTTGAACTTACTGCAATACCCGCTGCATTCATTTCACATCTAATGGCATCTGATGAAATTTTTCTATCTTGAAGGCATAGCCGTTTAATTTTTCTATCGGCAGTAGCAGTTGTGCATTTTTTTCTGCCTGATTTGGCCTTATTTTCCACTGATTTCGTTTCTTCATAACATAAACAGAACTTTCGTACACCAGAACAAGTCACTGAACCACCAACTTGTCTTGCAATTTCAGCATAAGGGAGACCATTTTCTCTCAATATGACAATTCGGCTTCCTTTTGTAGATGTCCAATCAGTTCTTCTTGCTGGTGTTGTTTGTTTAAAATTAGTTTAATTAAAAAAAAGGACTTAAAATATTCAAAAACAGCAATACTCTATTTAATTGTACTAGTATGCATCATTCCGCAAAATATTTCCACAACAATAACTCTTTTTACCATCCAAATAACCAAAATTATAGTTACAGACATTTGATAGGTCCTCAGAACAGTGTTTGTGATTGGCTAGTACGCTTTTATTACAAAACGTGTCATTATTCAAAACTATTTGTGTTTGTTTGTTCTACTAAAATGAGCGTAACTTTTTTTGTAATACAGATATTGTAATACTGTTTTTGTTATTAAATTTTACATTGAATTACCTTCAATTTGATATCTAAACATTTGTATTTAAGTGAAAATTAATATATACTACAAGTTGAAAAACATGAAACTTTCAAAAAATGTCCACACTTTTGGCCACCACTGTACATAATTTCATCATTATTATTAATAGAGATTGCCAGTGAAAATAGATTATTTTCACGTCTTCCTAATTTAACTATCATTTAAAATATTAATACATTTATATTAATATTAATTTATTCAGAACTTAATCGTTAGTTTATTTAATAGATATCTAAATTTGGGTTTCGAACATGCTGCGCCACTTGGTTGCTAATTTCAAAAAATTAATTTATTTGAAAATGCTATTATATTAACAGTTATGAAATACAAATAAAAACTAAAACATAAAATATAACTTTAAAAAATATTTCTATTTTCAAGTACACAACAAATGTGAATTTCTAGAAACTGTTTTTTTTTTTTTTGTTTTTTTTTTACTAAATTAATAGAATGTAGTCTTTGGGATCTTTCAATAAGTTAATGAAAGTTAATGATTTAAGAGGAAATAAAAATATCTAAGTATTATTTTTTTTTCTATGAAATTTCATAAAGCAGCTTACAAAATATTTGAGACCTAGCCACCTATTGTACCCTCCTCATAAAAGCAATAACTAAGGACAATAGGAAAACGGAAATAACTAGTAAAATAGGAAGGAAGAAGGAAAAAAAAATAATAATAAAAGTCACTTCCACAAGAAAATAAATTCTTTCAATGTTAGATTTTTTCATTCTTTTTTTTTCGCCTTCCTTAGGCATAGTTAAAACTGCTTTAAGGCATCCGCAAATAACGACGCCCTCCTATTCACCCATAACTATGCATAAAATGGAAATGGAAATAACTAGTAGAACATTCTAAATATTGCTAAAATAAGAAGAAAGTGAAAAAAAAACCACTTACGAATTCATTGAAATAAAATCAAATTACACTCGAATCCTCCCTCCCCCGTCTTTTGGCATAGCTAAATTGCTTTAGGCTTCCGCAAATAACGAACCGTTTTCAGAAACTCCTTACCCTTGAAAAAAAACATTTCCAACTGTTGTGCACATTTTTCTGAAAAATCTTGCTAAGAATTATTTTGAAAAATGCTTGGTTTTCAATTTTTATCAAATTGTTAGAAAAACGTTATTTGAAATTCAACTCCTAAATATTCCGCATAGTGTCATCCAATTTTGGTGGTAGAAAAATAAGCTAGAATGCATAATGTTAAATTCGATGCTTTACGCTTTCTTTCGAAAATATTCTAACTTCTTTAAGGTTATATATTTATACGTTTAAAAAAAACTTTGAATTGAGAAAAAATATCAACACTTTTTGCGAAGCATGGATTTAAAAAATTATTTAAGCTCCAAGTTTTATGTAAAAAATTGTGAATTCGAATATAAAAGCAAGAGCAAGAGCAGCGAAAAGCTTTGGGAAGCAGAGATTCACCATTTAAAACTCTGTTGAATTCACTTTTTTAATGTGATTACGACTGCTCGTTATCTAAAATAAGGTTTAAAAATGCAGCAGATGTTTTTATTTTAAATTAATTCTTATTTATTTATTTATTATGAATTCTATTCCATTTTGCTTTCATTTGCACTGGTTTAACTTGATTTGTTGTATGTTCGTAAAGACGGAATTTCGAATTTCTTTTTCATACATTTTATGATCTGCTGGTGTTCTAAAATTTTGTACAGATGAGTACTCATTCCTTGAATATTCAATACAAGCCGCCTTTGGCGACCAGCCGGTTCGCCAGTATTACCGCTCTCTCCAATTTTCAATTAAATATTTTAAGTAACTGGTCTCTTAATAGATTCTCAAACAAAACATTTTTAATCTTCAACTTCTGATAGTCATACCAACTTATACTGTTGTTTAGATCGTTTCTTTCAATTTACTATATATATTTTACTAATTTGTTGTCATTTCCGGTCGGTAAAACTTCAACTTTAATTTAAAGTGGAAATGACGAAATTGCAATTAATATAAAGATATTTTTAATAAAACCAAGCGTTTTATTTTATTTATCATCTTAATTGTTATTTATTTATTATTATTATTATTGAATATGAGTATCGCAAACAGAATCGCTCGATATTTAAGTCTTATGTGAACTACAAAATATTTTTGATAATTTTTGTAATATCTCAAAGAATAATTCAACAAAAATTTCTCAGATTCAGCATAAAATTCAGTTTTTAGTTTTGCTTTCAAAAGTATTGAAATGAAATCAATAATAATATTTTGTTCCGGCCTATAAATATATTTCAAAAATTATGAAGTCTAAATTTAATGCAGTAAGGAATTATATTCTGAGAAATATTCTGGACACACCAAATTTTAAATAAATGAATGAATGTTTCTGTTTTCCACGATCCACTAAGACTTATTTATGAAGTTTTGAATGTTAAAAATTTAGAAAAACTCAACATTTTCATAATCTTAGTCCAATTAATCTTGAGAAACCTGCGCGCTGATTGGCGAATTTTCTTTGAAACGATCGATTGAAAATCTAAAATTATCCTTCTTTTTTTATTGAATAGTGATATTCAAATTTTCATAAATCAGTCAGTTTAAGTGATTGATTTAGTTGATTGGAAATTAACTCTTTTTATTTCAAATATTAGTGATTCAAGAACATTTTGTTCATCGTGATTTCCACAGCAGAAGCTTTATGTAAAATCAAAAATTCGTTATTTATTAGAGCATTTATTGAATCAAGTTACAGAAAATATAAGCATTTTTCATTTAGACCATTTTAGCATATGTGTGACTTACTAAAGTTTTACAAATTAGCTGTGTAGCCCTGCTTTGAATAGATATCCTGTTCATATTATAAAAACTTGCCTTAAGATAGAACTGATTTATTGGATTAATAATACCGAGAGTGTAAAACATCATAAAATAAGTTTTCTTGAATTTATTTTTTATAAAAATAATATTTCATATATGTTTTCTTTCCTACAGACACGTGCCGAAAATTATATTTTTGCAGATTTTATTTCCAAAAAGATTTAATTTATTTTTAGTTGGAGCTTTAATTAATGTGATAGCAACACTTTGAAAAAAGCTAATTTTTTCCCATGAATGCGAAACGTGCTCGTGCAGCTTAAATTTCATTTATATTTTGTACGAAAAAAAATGTTGGAAAAATATAGATAAAATATTTATTTAAGAATTCAATAAAAATCGAAATTTAAATTTAATGTTAAAACATTGGTATCATTTAAAAGATAAATTTTTGATCTTCAACTTCATGTAAAAATGTTTTTTTTTGTGCGGTAATATTTTCGAAAGTTAGAGCAGAAACACGCCAAAATTTCGCCTAATTTTTAAATAAATATAATTATAATCAAAATTTCAAAAAAATAACCCCTAGGTGCACATTCCCGGCCTCCAAGGTATACACGTGCCAAATTTGGTAGATGTAGGTTGAATGTTCTGGCCTGTAGAGTGCCAACACACACACACACACGCATTGAGCTTTATTATAAGTACTACATAGAACAAAACCCATCGAAAGTAAACATGACATTTCAATAGTTGCCAAAAACAAAAGAGAGAAAAATGCAATTAATAAGCAGACGATATTTCAAAAAGTACAGATATTTAGTCTGGAAAATGAAATTATCTGAAATTAACCTCAAGCGCAGACGATATTTACAAAAGTAAAAATATTCAAACCTGAAAAGGAAAATGTATGAGTTATTCCATCAAGAAATGCCATAAGTTTGTTTATATCTTGATTATTTTATGAGTCATTAAACATCAAAATGGGTCCGGGACTAAATAAACACCCTGTATAGAGAGTGTGAAAGATCATAAAATAATTTTTCTTGAATTTATTTTTTAGAAAAAATAATATTTCATATTTCTTTCATTTCCTACAGACACGTGCCGAAAATTATATTTTTGCAGATTTCATTTCCAAAAAGATTTAATTTATTTTTAATTGGAGCTTTAATCAATGTGATGGCAGCACTTAGAAAAAAGCTATTTTTTTCCCATGAATGCGAAACGTGCTCGTGCAGCTTAACTTTTATTTTTATTTTGTACAAAAAAATTGTTGGAAAAATATAGTTAAAATATTTATTTAAAAATTCATTAAAAATATAAATTTAATTTTAAGGTTAAAAAACTGGTATTATTTAAAAGATAAAATTTTGATCTTTAACTTCATGTAAAAATCTTTTTTGTACGGTAATATTGTCGGAAGTTATAGCAGAAACACGCCAAAATTTCGCTTAATTTTTAAATAAATAAAATTCTAATAAATAATTCGAAAAAATCACCCCCAGTTGCACATTCCCGGCCTCCAAAATATACACGTGCCAACTTTGGTAGCTGTAAGTTGAATGGTCTGGCCTGTAGAGAGCCAACACACACACACACACACACACACACACACACACACACGCACGCACACACACATTGAGCTTTATTATAAGTATAGATAATTGTCATTGTATTATAATTAATATAAAAATTGTTATTGAATAAACTCGTTACAAAGCAAAATGCTGTTCTTTTTTGCCATGACGAGTACACTCATCAAAAACAGTTAACTGGTTAAATAATCTCTTATTTTGATAAAAGCATAAGATTTATTAGAAGTGGAATAAAATGTAAAAAAAGTACGAGGTAATGTAGAAATCCTGTAAAAAAGTACCATGTCAATTTAAGTTATCGCAGCAAGATGTCACACTTCATTATTTTATCACTGTACAGAAATAGAATCCGTTAAAAAATATTTTTGCGTTCTTGTTGATTAAAAAAATCATGTGGCTAAAAACTTTCATGCAATTTTCTTATGTTGACAAGTTCTTTTTATTCAAGCTTTTCAAAACTGTTGAGCTAAACTCACAAAGGAAATTCAATATCGCGTAATATATTCACTACAAGTAATCTATTCACTATAAGAGAAGTGATTATTCTTGGTTGAGAATCCAAGGTTTGTTTGCATTTTATCGAAAGTGGAGTAGAAAACAACTTTTACAAAGGCGTGATTTGGAACTAAGAAAATAATCCCCTTTCAAAGCTGAACTATATTGCTGACTGGTTCGCTATTGATGTCGATGAAAAATATTCGAAATGTGTGGCATTCACAACAACAAATGAATAGGGAAACAGGATGTTATTGCCACAGCCGAACAACACGTTTCTTCGCAACTTTGTGAATCCTGATAATTTCAAAACTGGTATGTGCGATCTGCTGTTGTGTGATATGCTAAAACTCTGCCATTGAATATAGTCTTTGAGATAGGTAAAATCTCATTTTCCGGAATGCTTATTTCCTTTCAAATAACCTGTATTACGCTGCATACTTTTCATTTCCCAGTGCTGAATTCCGCGTGTTGTTTGTTGATTTTTCTATATTAGAAGCGACTTTTCAAATATATTCAGAATGCAAATTGTTTATACTCACATTTCGTTATGATGATATTAAATATAAATTTTTTTACTTTCACGTTATCGATACTTTATATTTAAGAACAAATTTTAAGGTCAAATAAAAATAGACGAATTAAATCTAAAATCTTATCTTGCACATCAAGCTTAATATTTAAGACAATTTTGTTGGCTATGGAGATTTACAGTGAAAAATTATGTCTTTACCTATACTACTATGTATTTTGAGTCAGGCTTGGTTTTATATATCAAATATCATGAAATATTTTGAAAGATATATCTAATTGCGTAAATGTTTTGGAATATTACATTTTCATGATTTTTTAAATACTGGCTATCTGAAAGAAATTAAACAATTGACTTAATAAAGACTGGAAAAAAATCAATGGATATTTTCTTCATATGTGAGTTTCTCATTAATGAAATTTTCAAAACACAAGAGGTTATTTGCCAAAATGTATAAGTGCAGCTAAAGACATTTTACACATCAAGTTGCGAATTCGATGCCCCGAGTGAAATTTCAGAGTAAGAACAGATTTTATCTATGAATTAATAGTTCGTTAATGAAAAAAGGCGTAAAGATAGGTAGCTAGGTTTTGCGTATGGAGTTACAAATCTTACATATGATATTTCACATTGTTTTTTTGATGTACAAATGCCTATGTCTATATTGCAACTGCGTAGGTATCATCCATATAAGCAGGTTATCCCACGCTGGGTATGAAATGTTCAACATTCATATAAAATACAGGTTGCCAATAAGGGCAGTACAGCCTACCTTGGGCATTGGAGTTCTCCATGGGAACAATAACCGATCCAGAAATCCAGGGACAGTAAAGGGAGTCGTTTGCTGTGTACTACTTATATAGGAAATTAATATAATAACATATTTGAGCTATTATATTTACATATTACTAACAGTTATTAGAAAGATAACAGTTATATGCTATTCTAATTAAACAACTATTTTTCTGTTTCGCGAACTACGCCTAATTATGAATAGTAATATGGGAAGTTTGCAGATCAACAACGCAAAGAAATGCTTAAAGCTCAATTAGAAAAAAACCATCATTCCTTTTATTTTTATGAATTTATGAACACGTTGCCGGATACAAGTTATTATTTTTGTGAGCAGATAATTAGAACGATTACGATACAAATAGTATATCGATACGCCACAACTATGTATTAAGATGTCCAGTGAAGAGATAAGCTAAGGCAATAATGAAATGTAGAAGATTTAATGCCTCGCGTCATAACAGAATAAAGTCTCAATCCACTAATCTGTTTTTTTTATTTCTTATTAATTTTGTTTTTATTTTTAAATTCTAAAAAGCAATTTTTTACTATTTTCGATAATCATTTTCATTTCTGCTTGTGATTCTTAATAGATAAAACTTGTATATGTAATATACAACAATATTTATAACTTAATGTGTTTATGGAAAGAGAGGAGTTGGAATTTGTTTCATCTGGTAGAATAGATCTAGAATAGATTCGGAACCACACATCTATTCTATTTTTAAATGAAAACATAATACTTTATTATAAATTTTATTGAAAAGACTATTTGAACAAAAACTATTGTCGCGTAGATAAACCGTGTGTTAACTAAAGTCAAAGATAACACTCTAATGCCAACTCGAGACTTTACTCAAGGAACTAAAATTTACATCTGTTTTTATCCACAAGATGAAAATGGTTCAAATCTTCTAGATTTAGAAAGATACTGAAATTATAAGAGCATTCTAGAACAAATGAGAAATAAGAGAAAGTAAATCAATAACAAAATAAATTTTAGGCCACTTGCCTGCAGTCAGACACAAATTTGCGAACTGTCGCTTTCAGTTCATAACATTCTACCACTGGGACATTCAGTCCGCGCCAAGTTCGAACAAGTTTCATTACAATATATTTAATATTTTATCGAACTAAATTTGCTCCCTCTCTCAAAGAGTACAGAGATCAGTACAAATGCATATTAAAGCATTAACACGGCGAATATAAAGGAAATACAAATAATATATACAAGTAAGTACTGTTCGTTTCAGTATGATGAGACTACTACTTTTCGGTTATTCTATCTCACTAAGGAGTGAGATGCGAAAAAATAGGCGTATTTCAGTAGTTCTTCGTTTTTTACCGACATATTAGATACTTCTGTTGTTCCTTATTTTTCACATATATGTGAGAATCGTGTCGTTCGTCATCGTACTATTTTATTGTAACTCAAAATTGAATATTGATATTAGCTTATATCGCTATTTAAAGTGATAAAATGCACGAAGAATATTTTATATATCATTGCATGTGACTGAGGTTATAGACCGTTGCTAATATCAAAAAGCTATCAAAAAATTCAATAATAAATTTTTAAAAAAGTGTTTTAACATAAATAAATTATTATTGTTCTGTAAAAAAGTTAATTACCAAATTTTAAGAACATAAATCTTTTATTTCTTCATCATAATTTAATGTTTAAATACCTCACAGTAAATAAAAATTGCTCTAAAATATTTTATTGTGAATTAGTTTCTTTTTCCAACAATATTATGATTTACTTATAGTTCTCTTCCTTTACTCTCTCCTCTATTTTGACTGAATAGACACATCCTGGTCCGAAACTGTAATATAAATATTACAATATACCCATGCAAATAAAATATCCATACTTTAACTGGCCTTTTTTACGTAAAGTGAATCCATTTGAAATTCATTTTTCATTCAACATTTATTTCAAACATATATATACTAACTATATCTTATAAAAATAAAATATATTGATAATAGCGGCAATTCAGTACATCTAAATACCTACTAAAATTTTATAGTGCTAAAAATAGATCATTACATAGTCAAATAAATAGAAGATAATGCAATAAAAAATTTAGAAACTATTAATGCAACTTCAGAATAACATCCTCGTCAAACATATTAACATTCCAGAAAAAATTCCGGCTGCTCCTTAAATAGAATAATTAGTCCGTGTCTGGCAATAATATGTGTAACTAGATCCTTAATCCTAAGGGTACCATAATTCGTTGGAAAATATTAAATTTTTAAATCTTTGAGCATGTTATATCCATAAAAGTAGTGAATAATAGTACACTTATCAAGATGACAACAGCAGTCATAAAGGCCCGGATAACCTAGTTGGTAGGGTGCTGGATTAACGTCCGTTGGGTTACGAGTTCAAACCCCTCGGAAAGAAGGTTCCCCGCGTGGGTAGTGGCTGGTGCGCGTTACATCTGTCGTGGTCACAAAGACAAGTCCTCCATGTCGCGAGTAATACCACTAAGAGTACTGGATCCGGGGTGAGAGTTCTGATTCAGGTCTAATTTACGATATGTGGGTGAGTGAATGAAATGTACGAATGAAGTTCGCCCCGTAAAAAGGGTTGTGACACATGCGCAGCTAAATTGTTCTATTGGGCCCAGATGGCGCTACTGTAAAAACAAGAGACGTACTCTTGCCTTAAACTGCAATTGACTTCTTAAAGTCAATGGGCTTTTCTAGACAAGAGCCATTAGAAACAACAGTCATAACCTTTTTGGACATTTTTTTTTACTAGAGAGAAAAGCTTCAAGGAGCAGTTAATTTATCCCTTTACAAGGCCATTCTTTTCTAGTCATGGTATTCAAAATATTTTTAGGATTGAGATTGATTTAAGAAAATTGATTCGCTTAGCTTAATAGATAAATTTAATTTGATTTATTAATTAATTGTATTAATTGATAACTAAGTAACAAATCAAGACACAGTATCTCGTGAGAGATAAGGATCTGCAGCATCTAAGTTTCTGACTTGTCAAAACTTAAGGCAATGTACATAATTTCATACAAAAATTGATGAATTTGTTGATAAGCATACTTACCATGGTCCTTGAAAAGGTTAGGTAAAAATTTCCATGACATCTCTTTAAGTTCACTCTGGGCAGTAATCCAAAAGTATATCTTTCTCCTACTATGGGCAACCAGTGCCTATTGCTATATTCTTAAAAGGGATTTTTAAGCCTAAATTTTATCCAGAATCTTGGTATTCCAGCATTAAAAGCTATAAACGAAGCCAAAGTATCTGCCCTTTCATAGCCGAGTGTACCAAAATGGACAACAAATCTATATAAATTAAAAAAATATCAGCGTCAATGAAAATTCACAAAATAAGAATATAGTAATTATAATTTAAGCCTGGAATATGCGAGATGATAAAGAGTATGCAGAAAAGTCACTTGCAGACAGTTTTGGTTACATGCTTATATATGTTACAGCAATTGTCCAAGGCAAAAGTCGGACAACCCTGTTAAAGGAAAGTCATAACACTGATTCTCCGACCCCTCCGAAGACACACGGTTAATAAGTACTGAATGACCAGACCGCCGCTATAGCAACACTGGTGGGAACTGCGGTTGAGTCCTAAGGGCCATCACCGGCCACGGTACAATCATTCCCTAAGGAAGTACGTCCCGTCATCGATGGGAGGATCCAGACCCCTCATCTTTTCGTGTGCCCTCCAAGATATTGAGAACCAACCACCATGCGAGAAGCTTCTTGTCCTCAATTCCGAGGTGCCTGGGGGAAATTCCTGGAGGAAACCAGATAAAGGAAAAGTTGCCTTGTTCGCACACACACATAAAAATACGAAGCAAAACTCAGCAGAAGCATATATAAAAAAACAGCATTTGTAGGAACTTACAACACGAACAGATAAAAAAACAGCATTAGAACTCAAAGTATGATTAAAGAATTCATTTAGAGGTCAATATTTCAATGGGAAAATTCACTTGACAGATTCACTTTAGTTCTTCCCGTCTTTATATAGGTATTTTGATAGGAAAAGGAATTTTCTAGAAGAATCCCCGGGTCTCAAGTCTTTAAAGAGTCTCCAAATAAAGTATAAACCCAAATAGATATCCCTAAAATTCTTGCAATTTCAAGAACATTAATACTTGTAGTCAAATCTGCTAAATTCGTTCCAGAAGTCATTGGTCTGGCATCCAGTCAGCATATATTAAGAATATCTGTAAATTTCTCGTTTCATCGATGAGATTCATATTACACGAAAGCAATATTACAAATCAATAACAATATCCTAGAATTGTAAACACACTAGATTATCTAAGCAGTTATGACTTCTTAATTTGTGTATCTATTGCCTCATATAGGTAGGCCACGGGGGCCTGGTGGTAAGGTTTCAGCTTTAGACCCAGAAGGCTTCAGGTTCGAGACACGATTCCACCAAAACACCGTCGTGTAAGTGGATCTAGTGCACGTTAAATCCATCGGAGTTAAACATCCTCCATTTGGTGTGGAAATTTGGGGAGGGAGATGCCAGCTCAAGTGTCGTCCTCGTCATCTGACGGTGGTTCAAAATTACGAGTCTGTCCCAAATTAGCCCTAAACGGGAAGTTAAAATAACTAACCTAAGTTAAGCCTCATGTAGTGACAATTCAGAAGTCAATTTTTGTGAAGTCAGTTTTTAGATTATTTTAGACTCCACTGGAGTTTTTAACTCTTTCTTTAAACTAGATTTCGAAATTTTGTCAAGATCTTTCTGTTTTAACAACCTTTTATTTTTAAATTAAGGATTTCTTTGAATAATTCTATTAGGTAAGTTTTTATCATGATACTATTTTAACCTACCAAGGGATTTTCGACATCTTCTTTACATAATTAATTTTAGGAGAGTAAATTTTTTTTTTTTCGCTTACATAAGGAATTAATTCTTGCTTGTAGAGTAGGTTACATAACTATTTTCTGCTTTATAAATCTACGTGCAGACAAATGAATATTTCAAATTTAACCTGGGTACGAATCCAATCTTTATCGGTACATATAATATTCAAATTAGGATAACGTGTGTTCTTGTGTTTCTGTTTTCCCCTTAATTACAAAAAAAGCTTCCTTTCAAAACGAATTTGCTTTTTTCACATTAAGTATTCAAATATCTAATGCACAAATATCTTGTTTATTCTCTGCGTTAAAATTCTCCTTGAAATTGAAAAGAGGGCTCTACTATTTTAAGTAATTAAAACACGAAACAAGTACAAAATTACTTTTAAAATATAGACACAATATCTTTTCAGCGAAGACTTTTCATATTTTATTAATTTTAATATTTCAGGTCTATGAGTTCTATATATAGATATTTCTTTCCAGGTGGCTTGTTGCAATATATGTCCTGTAATTAATATTTAATTATTTCAGAAAAAAACTTAATTTAGTTATATGCAATGACTGAAATACATTCATAATATTTTAAAATTTTGTAATATTCTTCGAAGTCACGTATTTTTAAAAACGGAAATGTTTTGATAAGATTTATTTCATTAAAATAGATCTGCATGATTATATAAATAATATTATTATAACCACCGAAGGTGAATATTATAAATAAGATTAATTTAATCATATTAATCAACTTTGATTAGCTAAATTTTATTATAATATAGAAATTTTAAAAGTGTAAATTACAAATATATAAATGGAAATGTTATTTTAATTTATACTTGTATAATAATGATACAACATTCTGATTGGTTAACTATAGTTCAAAGTGGCAAATTTTATT
>JAPMOR010044076.1:0-24868 GCA_026543865.1 Argiope aurantia
AATAAATGGAAGTTAAAACTGAAAATTCATCAAACAAATTAATCAATAAGTAATATTTTTTTCAATTTTTCAAATTGAGAATTATCTTTGACAAAAAAAAAAAACGGATTAAAATTCAACTATAAAATCCCATGGAACCAAATATATTCAATTAAAAATTGATTAAATATGCTACGTTTGTAAACATGTGACACACCATTTAATATATTAGAAAAATCCAAATTTGTTATTTTAAATTTCACTCAAACGTTATATATCTCAAGTGTAGTAATGCCTTCACCTTGGGATATATATATATATATATATAATGATTCATTATTTTATGCACTTTTAATTTTCAAATATTATTTGAGTTTGTATTTGATTTGTGACCATCTATATATTAGAAAATTTTCAACACTTGTTAAAATCTGTAATCTAAATAATTCTGTTTCTTGGAGTGACAATGAATGACTTGATTCGATTATTGTAACGGTTTCATTACGAGACCTTTATTACGAGTTTCTTCTTTATATTCTTGCTTTTTAAATTATTCGACGCATGTTTAATGAAGGAATATATCCTTCTAGCCATTGAAATAAAGTGTATTAAATTCTTCTAATTGACTAATTGAAAATTCTACTAATCGACTGATTGAAAATTCTACTAAATTCTTCTAATTCTACGAGAAATTCAAATCTCTCTATTTTTGTCTGATGTTTTCTTGATGGAACCTCAATAATTCTCTGATAGAGGCATAATATATAATTAAAATATACGGCTAATAAGAAGAGATAAGAAGTGTTATTCTTACAATATGGAAAAGTTTTATCAAATATTTTTGAGATTTCATCATTCAAATTATGTCGTTTGCAAAATATCTTACATTTATTTATATTTTATTGGCGAAAAATCTATTTAAAATTCTATCAAAAAATTTATTCTTTAAGAAAAAGAATATTTCATTGATAAATTTGTCCAAAAGTACTTATTTAAAATGAATGAGTGATTTAAACATCGGGATATAAATGAAAATTAATTCAAGTTATCTTTTTTTATTATTATTCCTTTCTAAATTTTTCTACGATTTTTATATTTTAGATATCCGTACGAGACGTCAACGGTATTATTTCAATTTTGTATATTTACATATGAATGTCAAATGTTTTATAATACAAATAATTTATCTTTCACTATAATCGACTTTTATTCATTAAATTATTTTGTAATCGACTTTAATATTCAAAAGTATCTTGTAGATATAAAAGTATAAATAGTTACTACAAACAAAATATTAAATTATATTTTACAATCATTTTGAGTTCTATTTAATCTTTCATCACTCTTAAAATGTTCGTTCTCTGTTTGTTGGTTTTTCTGTGATGTGCATTTATATAAACCGTGCATTTTAACGACACCTAGTCAATACCAAATATAAAGCAAAATGAATAAAATACTCCAAATGACACAATGGGCAAAGATCCAAATTCTAATCTGAGTACCGAACTTAAATTAAATCAAATAACAGATACGCCAAAGTTTATTCATTTCGAGGTCTCTCCTTTTCTTTTTTAATTTCTTCCTAAAGTATTAAACAATAAGAAGCAAATCCATCCCATTGGAGTAACATTTAAGTCACGAACACTCGGAGGCCAGTTCTGCTGCCTTCAAAGACCACCTGAAGAGGTTAAAAATGACTTAATTAGATGAGTGCCAAGACTGGCGGAAGAAGAGAATGATGTCTAACTGGCGGATCCTTAAACGTTTTCCGATACAACCACTGGGGAGTAGGGGGTGAGGCGGAAAATGAAGGGGGATCGATCACCCTTAACTTCCCTCCATCTTCCCGTTACTCCTATCAAGTAGCAAGTAGGATCTGCCACATACTGTGCACCAAATGGACTGAGGGTTAAAGATTAAGTTACTTAATCAAATTCAAGCTGGTTGTTTAGAGATGCATTCCGTGCCGCAGCAAAGGGTGGTCCACAATGAGAAAGGAATCTTAAGTAAAGATATGTAAATGTAAAGATTCTTAGAGGTTTTGAAATATGCATAATCATGCCTCCGAGTTTCAAAGCAACACGTAAACCGATTTTGGGTGTTGCTGTTCCTCGTAAATACTCCTCGATTAGTGTTGTGATTGCATAAACATCGCCGGCGTGGTTCATATACACGCATTAGACTTTAACCAGTTATGAGACAAGCCTATGCCATTTGTGAATGAATTTAGTAGTAGTTCGTGTTAATAAATTTATCAAAACAGCAAAACTGAATTTATCTTTTATGAATAGAAGTTGACATATGTTTGAAATGTTTGTAACAAAAGTATTATGATGCTAAACATTTTGACATCGAAATTCCACGTCGATTATTTCACGTTTAAAGCCAAAACAGTCTGGAGAAAGCATTTTTGGAAAATATTCTTTCTTGTTATCAAGATAATTAAAAAAATAAAAGTCTATATTTATTGTCCATATTTAGTTAGTTTATAGATTAATTTCTTAAATAGCCGAAATTTATTAAACTAGTTTTATAAATTCCTTTCATTCGATGATTATATGCCTATTCTTCAATAGGTTGATTGATTGATAAAAAAGGTATTTTCTTTGTGATCTTGATATAAGAATTATAAATCTGTACTGCATTTTGAATCTAATTGATTGATACCAAAAGGACATAAATGTATAATTGATTTTCATCATTAGGCAAGAGATATAAGCATTTAACGTCATATTTTGTATAAAGACGCGAAATAAGATATTATATTTAAGATGAAATGAGAATTCTTCCACTGAGTTATTTCATTCAAAACTTGTTTCAGTTATCATTAAGGTTCATTCAGTAAGCTTATGAATTTATCAAATGAAAATTTTCATAAATTTTTAAAGAAAATTTGAATTTGCTTAATCACGTATATTGTAGCAATTGCAAAACCCATTATAAGTATAGTTACTTACTAACACTTGAATTTATTGAGTAAACTTTATGTTATGATAGAGTATTCCCAAATCTGGAAGCTAGAGAATGCAGTTAATTATTTATTTTTAAAAATGAGCCTTTAATTTGCTTGTATAAAACGTTTATTACATTACAACATGAATTTTTTTTCTCTTATCAATATACTACAATCAAATTTTTTTGAAAAAATCTTTTGAATTTCATTATTTGGTTTTGTTACATAATTAAGCAAATTGTTTCAATATTTCCTTTAGAAATGAATATTTATTATGCGTAAAATGGTAGCAAAACAGAATACAAAAGCAAATATTTATACAAATGTTTAATAAATTATGTTTTACTCAGAAATATTTCTTTATAAATAAAATATTTCTTTCCAAATTCAATGTATCTTAAATTCGAGCAGAACTCGGAAAATAATCATAACGATATGAAAAATGTAAATCTATGTCATATAGATTCTTTTTTATCTATTTTTGAGTATATAAATGCTAAAAAAAATTTTATATATTTTTACAATATTTTTTAAAAGATGATTCCTTTCAGTGTTTTAAATGTTTATTAAATTTGAAATTAATCAATAAATATTAATAATAATTTGTAGTAAATGGAAATGTATCCTAGAGATTATTTAAAAATCTATATTTGAAAAATAGGTTAAAAAATAATTGCTGAATAGAAATTTGAGTATTTAGAATAAAAATCAGTGTAATAAAGATGTGCTGAATGAAACTGAAATAATCATTCAACAATAATAGCGCAATTAATAATTGAAAGTTGTTTTGGGTTAAGATCATAATCATTATTAGAAATGTAAAATTGAAAAGTCAGATGTTTGTTTTGAAATTGTATACATATACATATATAATGAAAATAATAAAAAAAAAGAAAATGTCATTTAAGACATGAACATGGATTTTTTTTTTTTTTTTACATTTTAATTAACACCAAAATTTTGCTATTCTTTAGTTGCTTTTTGAAAATAGCTTTTTTATATTGAAGCTCGTTTCGAGAAGATATTTTCTATTTGTAAATAGCTTATTAGAAAACAAAGTTTTTTAAGTACATTCGTTCTTATATTAATTTTTAAATTCATGCTGTTTATTTGGGTTTAAGTTATATATTCAATCACAGTTTGATTTCTTTTTAAAATATTATTTTTCCAAACTAATTTTAAAAGTGAATCGGATATTAAGATATATATATTACTGTATGGTTATTTATTTTTATTTACTTTATGAATGTTAGATACTTTAGAGTGTTTCAAACATCAACAATTATGATGCAGAATACACATGTGAGTTGAAACAGTTTATTTGCAAAATTTAAAATATTTTAATTGATCTTGATATTAATTATGTCATCTTTGAAAAATTTAACACGATAATCAAATTAGGTTATAACAATCCTAACAAATATTATAATTAAAATTATTTGCTTTTATAATTAAAAATGTGTAAATAAATTTAAATCATAAGAATCCAAAAGAAATATAATACTTTTACCGCGTAAAACCTACGTTTTTAATAACGCTTGCATAAAACTACAAAATTTCTAAATCTTTGTCAAATTCAAAATATTGATTATCCAATGCAGTCATAATTATTTAAAACCTAATATCTAATGAAATGCAAGAAATTATAATCAAATCTTAATTAATATATGTATCAAAACACTAAAGAAGCATCTATAATAATCATGCTCCTGTAAATAATTTTTAAACCTTTAGTAATAATCTTTACTTAGAAAATTACGATTATATTATTAAATATTTTCGTTCTATTATATTTTAAATGACGTAAGGAATTATAATTTTTATTCAAATCAATAAATATACTTCTTAAAATATCATTGAGTTTTAAAAATTTATCTAAATTTCAAAAGTACTCCTTGGCCTTTTGGCTAAGATCAAAGTGTACAATTAATCATATTAAGTGAAACATTTTTGTTGACCTAAAATTTAGCATTTTAAGAACAAGTAATTGAAGAGCTGTCAGCTCATGTGTAATCTTCATCATTTGATACAAACTGTAAAATTGTAAAGAAATTTAGCTTTTTAATATGATTTTATGATTGTATTTATACAGTTTGCTTGTAATGTTGCTAAATAATTGTAGATGTAGCTCTCAAACCTCTATCACTCTTAAATTGGGTAATTACTTCAAGAAAGTATTATCACAAAATGTACTCAGAACTTTATTACTTCATCATGAAGTAATATTTTAAGTTTACGTATGGGCATGTAAAGAGCTCACAATTTAAATGTTGCAATATTTAAAACAATTTATATGAACGTAACTAATCAAATATAATTAAATTCCTTTTTTTTTGCTGCTCTAATTATTTTCACTTTTTTTTCTGAGTCAGACCTGCCAATTGCATACATCCATATTATTTTAGAATTCATATACACGAGTTAGTCTTAACAGCTGTTATTTTAGTTTTTTTTTTCTTCCACTGCACCTTGTTCTAAATTAAATCTTCACTTCGGTATTCAATTTTTATTCCATAAAGAATGTTCAAATCCCTTATACCCAACACTAATTTAGTAGTTTAGTTTCAGTTAGAATTATAAAATCAATCAAAGTCGTCAAAGATTCGTTCCGTAACGCAGATGTTTTGCATATTTACACCTCTGACGTAGAGTGAAAGTTTAGAAAAGTATCATTTTCATTATTCTATGATTCAAAATCTATTTGGTAGTATCAGTAATACGATTTAAATGTTGATATTAATTTAAAATATAATGAACATAATCTAACCATCATGCATAGATTAAAAACATAACTTTATATATAATTATGAGTAATTTATTTTTTCATTCTTTTATAATTCAATATTTCATTATCTGCAAAAAGTATCAATTACTTAGACAATACCATTAAAAAGTAAATTAAGAAATACATTTTATAGACAGATTATATCTGCAAAGTGTCTACAAAGTGTTTATTTATAATATTTTCTACTATTTGGCAATGTGAATAAGAAAAAATTCGTTGGGTATAAAGAAATAAAAATAAGCCAAATAAGTAATAAGTTTACAAGTTTGGTTTCATTTAGTATTACAGTTTTCGGAAGCAAACTCCCAAACTTCGCCAAAGTAATTGTGAAAGCATCAAATAAAAAAAAATGGATTTTAAATGGAATGCACTTCCAGACGCTCTTTAATCTCTCACATCCCTTATATACATAGCTAAAAGTACTACATTCATTTAAGAACTTATTTTTACATTTTACATCCGCATAGTTTCATAATTTAAAAATCTCAAGTTAAGTATTTTCTAAAACTGTCTCAAATAGATTTACTTAAAATTAATTTTGTAATCATCTTTTTTTTTGTAATTATTTTATTCAAACCAGTAACTAGTATTTCAGTTAAACCCATATTTTACTGGAATGTATCGAATTATTTCTAAAGGTATGAAATTAATAAGTGGGAACTTTAAACTAATCATGAGTATTAGTGAACAACCATTATCTGGGCTTGTTTGAGTAGTAGATACATAGTATTGTCCAGAATGACGCGTATCTCTCAGCTTAACTGCTGCATCGCATCTCATCAGTTAACACGAGAGCTTAGAGCAACTGTATTATACACAATACTCTGGTAAGTGTCGAAATGGCTTCACATGAGATTGGCTTCATGAAGCCAATCCAATTCATAATTATAATTTGCACTGCATGCGGGAAAGTCTCAGTATGTTTACCTTTTAGGCATGGATAATATGAATTTCTAAGTATTTTAGGCAAATACATTGCTTGTGAATCAATTATCCAAATTCTTATATAAAAATTTTCTTCCCGTGTTCCGTATTTTATTTCATATAAATATAAAAAATATATAAAAATATACAATAATCGTAGTTATTAATTATTATGAATTAACCACTTAACTCTTTATAAAAAATATGAATGAATGTTATAATGAAATGCATATATATTCATATGCACAAAATGCTATCATAATTTTATAGTTTCATGATTTATATTTTTTGGCTTACACGTTTAATACTTATTATTAAATATTTCAGTTAAATATTCAAATGAGTTTGATAGCTAGAAAATAATGAGCCTTAAAATTAAATATCCTTATTTGCATTGTCATAAGGTATGTTGTAAATGATAAATTATGAATTAATGATGTGATTTTAACATCATTATATTTCGTATATTTTGTTTGAGTCAAAGAAAAACAGAATAATTACTTTTATTTATAAAGAATTGTATTTATTACAGTAATAATTGAAGATTAAAAATCTTTTAAAATGCCAGTCAGTTTTATTCAACACCGATATAGCATGGCAAGAATGTTTTAAAAATCTATTTAGCAAATTATCTCTTCTTGAACAATCTATTTTTGATAATTAATAAAATAATGTTCGTTAGTTAAACGCTACTCACATTTAATTTAGGATTGGCTAATGTTATATTTTTTTAATATGCATACGCAATATAAATAAATTGGCCATTTTGAAAAAAAAATGCAAACTGCAAAAAATGTATCATGTTAAGTATAAATTGACCACATATGTCCTCTTAACATTTTATTTCAAGGACATATTTGAAGGATAAAGTAAGTATAGAATTGAAATTTGTCAAGAATATTAATTAATTTGAGATCATTAGGTTTAATATTGAAAAGTGCCTCCTGATTTGATGTATTCTGAATTAAAATAAATTCTTGGAAATGCAATTAAAATACATCACTTTCCTATTTAGTCATGAAAATTGTAAGATTCTTCTTTTATTCTTCCCTGGATTTTTATATTTTCCCAGTTTTGATTGTTTGCTAGTTTAAGTTCTTTATATTTTGAAAAGAAACGTGTTTTAACAATATAATCATTTAAGAAATTGATAACAATAAAACTGATAGGTGAGTACTCTTTCTTTTCGTTTTAAAGATTAAATTCAGACAAAGCTTGTTTGAAAACGCGATTAAAGCAATTTTTGCATAACTTGCTTGTTTTTTTAATTCATTTCTATAAAATTAAAGCCTATTCACTATTACATATTGAGAATAAATAATCTTAATAGCAATAAAAATTCTTTTTTTTAAGATATAGATCAAGATAGATAAATTATGTAAATGCTTTGGGCAAGTGTATGCCTATCAATTTTATGAATAAAATATTAATGATAACTAATATTTAATAAAATAATCTGCGTCTTGCAAAATTAATTGAAATAGTTTTTTTAATCAAACATTCAGAATATGAGCATATGAAATTCTTTTCCATTTGTCAAATCCAGAATTTATCATTGTTATTAGTAACACGATTGACTGAGCGACAACATAGAAAGAAATGTACAGAATTAATTTTTGATTAGTGATACATCCTCTTATATAAATGGAAAATAATTTACAAAAATATAATTACTAAATAATATTTTTATTTAATCCTAATATAAATAAACTAATTGCTCAGTTAAGTTATTTAAATTATTAGCTAAGTAGTGAAGTTACTTCTGAATTTTTTATCAAGTGAAATTTTGTTCAAAATTTTAAAACATAAACACTTCCAAATTACATACTTTTTTTAGAAAAAAAAATCATTCTAAAATTATTTTTGACATTTATGCATTTGAATTAAATGTAACAAACACAAATATACTAAAGAAATCGCACATACATAAACAAATATTAAAGACACGAAATTTTCATTAAAACTAATATTTAAGCCACATGATAAGATTATACTTTAATACTAAGCCCTAAGGAATGATATTTTCCGAAAACTCAATTGAAATAAAATATTTGCTACCTTTGCTTCTTTTCCTTTTGGTTTTAAACGTGTACAGATTGCCAAAATCAATAAATCCTCAAAAGATAAAAGAAAAAAATAGTAAATAAAGAAGTAAGTAAAGAAATGGCTGAAAAGAGTGAAAGTGTAAAAACCAATACTACAACGACTTTTTTCTCTCTTAGGAATACGTATAGATCTCATTCATTCATTCATTTTATTTTTTTGTCTAAACAATTCGACGTTTCTATACTCGTTCCTTATGTGTCATTTACAGGAATCCTCAACCAATGCAGCATTCGTCCCACCCTGTCTACCACTCCCATTTCGATGTTTTGTCGCGTCAGCGTTTATAGATTCGATTCTAACGGCAAGGCTGCAATGAAATCATTTCATTCTGTTTCCTTTTATTTTTTTGTTGTTGAACCAAAGCTTCTAAAGGTAATGAAATTTGTCCCGTGCTTCAATCACGTCGTGTTTGGTTACCTCAGAGTTTTCGGAAATGCGATGCGTGCCCTTTCAGCAAAAGTATTTCGAAAGCACTTTGACTTGGAATGAAATATATATGAAAGCATACATAAATTATTAACAATATGAAATGTTTCTTCATTAACTGTATGCATCCCCAACTCCAGTTCTTTGTTTATTTGTTTGTTCGAGCAATTTAATCACTCTTATACAAATTTCATAGGGGTCATAATTTAGAAATCTACTCTTATGAATAGGAAACAAGAATGCTCCTTCTGTTGTAGTTTATTTTTCCGAGATTTATTGAAGGCTAAAAAATTCATGATAAAAAGAGAAATTTAGTTTAAAGAAAAATAAATTTTGCTGAATGAATTCATTTATTATTGTAAATAATTGTCTAAAATGTTACTTTATATTAATAGTTTGAAAGATTTTCAGATAATGCAATTAAAAAAATTCAAAAAAAATCCATTTTTGTCATTTTAGTTTGGATTTATATTAATTTAATATTTTACTTAAAACAAACTGCATTTCAAGAAATCGGGTTTCATTAATCCTGATCTTATTTTCTATCAGTAAACTATTGTTTGTATTTTATACTAAAATTTTTAATAAATTGTTTCAAAGTGACATAAAATTATCTCAAAGAGGTTTAATAAATTATTTGTCAAACAAATTTATACTAACATGAGATAATAATAGTATATTTAGTAAATTAATAAAAAATAACATAAAAATTTAAGCATTTAAATACTGAAACCTTAATAAGAAACTGAATGCAAAATTATTTCAATAAGAAGGGAAGATGGAATAGATACAACTTTGTATCCTAGTTCCTTTGACTTTAAAACCCTGTCAAATGACTTAGAATATCTCTGTAATATTTTAAGTAATTAAATAAAATGATAAATTAATAAATACAAGGTCAATATTTTCTAAAATGGTTACTAAGAATCATTAAAAAATTTTATTGCTTCCAAAACTAATGCAAAGTAATTACTATACAAAACCTTTGCGATTTAGCAAATAATTTTTTTAATAAATATTAAAAATTGATGAAATTGAGATATTTTTTCTAAAACTCTTAATAAAAAATTGCTTTAAAATTCAATTCATTGTAACGCATTTCTCTTTTTGGAAGCAAATTTTTAAACATAAATAACAAAGCATGACCATCTTCTGAATAATTTCAATGAACAATCGAATTTATTCAGAATTATGAAACTTTGAGGCTTTGCAATGAAATATATATATAAATATATATATAAAAATATATATATATATATATATATATATATATATATATATATATATATCAAAATTCAAAAATTTAAAAATTAAAAATTTTGATGAATTTAAAAAATAATTTTTGATAATCATCAAAATTTTGATAAAAAGTTTTATAATTTAATAATTACTCAAACCTTTGACTTATTTTGAAAAAAAAAGTTAATAAATTCTTTTAAGAACATTATTTAAGAAATTTAAGAACATTAAATGTGCAATTATGAAATAATCTTGATTATTAAATAAACTAGAACAAATATACACACAAATATCAGTAAGAAAGTATCGATCTTTTTATGATTTAGAGAGAAACTGCAGGTTTCCGTATTTAAAAGTTGCACTATGCAATTATTAATTAATACTTCGGAATTTATAAAATATTTGAAAAATAATCACTTTGAAATTATAAAACATTCAAATATAGAGATATTCTTTGCAGTTATTAATTAAAATTTCCACAAAAACATGAAAATAAATAAAAATTATACATATGATTTATTATATAGTGTGTAAGTTTTTTTTTATATTTATGATTTATTATATAGTGTGTAAGTTTTTTTTATATTTATGATTTATTATATATTGTGTAAATTTTTTTCTTTAACTCTTTAGAATGAAAAATTTCTTTACAAAATCGTAATGCATGTATTTTTAATGAATCGCTTAACTTTTGAAAATAAAATATATTCTAAATGATAAGATAGTTACAATATGACAGTGTGAATTTGCAATGCTAAATCTTCAGAAATCTTTTCTCTTCCAAACTCAAGACGAAATGAAATGAAACTCTTTAAATCTTTCAAGGTTCTTGGTAAATATCGGAATTTAAATAGTTTCCAAGTCATTTCACGAAATCAAAAGCATCTCAAATCGTCTTTGCCGTTTCTTTCGTAATAACTTTCTAAAAAAATTGTACTTTCAGAAACTTTCTTTTTTACGTGCAGTTTTCCTAAACATGAGTTGAGAATTTTTTTAAAAATATAGAATGAAAAATAACCATTTTTTAATAAACATATAACTATTTTTTGAAATATGAAATATTTTACAGTGATGTTTAAAAATATACAGCAAGAGACATACTTTATATGCAAAACGTATTTCTTTATATGAAAGATTTTTTTTACAGAATATATGACATATCAGTTTCAAGTATTTTATTTCATGGTGTTTTTATTTGCAACTGTTCGATGACGTTTTTATTTTGATTGTGTGTGTTTCTTCTTTATAATGCTGGGAGTGAGGAATAATTATCTCAGATGTGCATAATTATAATTTTTTTAAATGAAAAGAATTCTAGGAGTAATTATTATACAGGTTGATAGTAAAATAAAACATTGATAATATTTATTATTTGAAGATATATAAGTGGGATAGAGGCCAAAAAGCATTCACATGCTATTCAAAATTCGATTGAAATGTATGCACTTTAGTAATAAATATATAATAGTTTATAAGACAAAAAAGTAAGTAACTTCTTATCTGTTTTAAAAAAAACAACCAAGAATTTTTAATGCAGAAGGAAATATAAAAACCAGGTTTTAAATTGCAGTAGAATCTAATGCTCAAAGAATTATGGAATCGTCCCGTTTTCTTTAAAATAAAAAAAGTATATATTCCATTTTACCATTTTGCAGCATTATTAATATAATCTTGGTATTTAATAATTTTCGATTATATTTTATCTATGAATCTCCTATAACAAAAAATCATATCAGAAATAAGTTATATGATAAATAAATTGTCCTTCTTAAACATTCTCTGAGTTCTTATAAAACTAGATGCTTTTAAAGGAGAATGAGATATTTTTCAATCTATCTAAAAAAGTGCCAAAACACGAAACTGTTTTAAATCATGGCTCTTCATCTTTAATTCATTAAATGTTTGCTGCGATGAAATGAGTGTCGTTCTCTAAAAAGAAATAAAAATGGAATCTCCAGGCGATCAGGGGAATTGATGTTTTTATTAAATTTAATGCTTTACAACAGTACTCTCATGTGCTCTTCGCATTTCAAATGTAAGTTACGAACACCGGAGAAGTCATGATTTTTTTAGCTATTGAAGCTTTTACCTGTTGTTAAAGGCAATTTAGTGTTACGTTTGAAAGCATGTCCGGAAATGAATTGAAATGTGGTAACATTGCAGTTGTCATAAACAGTGATGTTCTTTTTGAGTATTATACATTTTGTTTTCGAATTTCTGAAAGAAACGTGGAATTTTCAATAAACGATATAATGTAATTCTCTTTCTGTAAAACATATTCTCCGTTAAGTGTCAAATTTGTCTTGACATTTTTTGAAAATATGAATTGTTTACAAACCTTTTTAGATACTAATAGTTCTGTATTCCATTTGTTTCATTTTGATATATTTTTTTTTACAATCATTAATAAGTTTTTCGAATAATTTCTTTATAAGTTTTAAAAAATATCTTTTTATTTCTTGCTAGAATATTTTCATCAGTGCGGTGTATTTATAAATTAATATACCTTTTCAAATTTTCAAGGGAGTGTTATTTATTAGAGTTTTTATAGTTTTAACCCATGTCCAGTAATTCTCAGTCTGATTCTCATCACTATAAATTAATAATTTAAAAAACAACTAAATTTCTATATAGCGAAATTTAACTATTAATAGAATTTATATATGTTATTTATTTTATAATATATTTTTATTATGCTTTGATCTCAAACTTTAATTAAGACATTTTTTTTAAATCACTACAGAATAGGAATGAGAAATTTTTCTCTTTAAAGATTATACTTACCATATTTGCGATACGTTTCCCAAACAGAAATCTAAATTTTGGTAATAATTTTTATGGTTATTTTCTTTTCAAAGTTTGACCATCCGTTTAGGATAAAATTTTTTATTACAAATTTTGTAATTGTAATGTGTAGAATAATTTTTAAGTGTTTATTTTAAATAGGTACATTTTAATCAGTTTTCTTCTAATTTATATCTGCAAACCGTCAATATAGATGTATAATATACTTTCAATGAATAAAAATATAAAATGAAGTTCCATATCTAACCAACTAATTAAAGGATTTGCCATTAGGATTACAGGTAAAAGGTTTTTTTATAAAAAAAGCACATATTACTGACGAAGATATCTAAGCATATTACTTTGTAACATGGAACGATTTTAGATAAATATAACAGCTAAAATACAGTTGCAAGTAATTGATCCAAGAAGTTATTGGAGAAAAATAAGAATTTATATGAATTCCAACCTTCTCAACGAGATATCATTTCATAATTTTTTTTCTATTTTGCCTGTATCCAATCTTGTTTATGTTATTAACACATTTACTTTCACTTCTCCTGAATGTGAGTTCAGAGTCCAGAAGTAGAAATTTTGTTTTTCCCCTGGGATTAAAGATTACTCATAACCATGTTCTACACGGTAAAATATTTTCTTTTTTTTATTTAGATTAAAGGGAGTTTTCAGTTTTCGCACGTATCTGGTAATCAAATCAAGTTGATATTTCTTATTTCTTATTAAATCCAGTTTCATTTGTAAACATTACTGTATAGCGTAGAATGTCATAGACAAATTATATTCCGATATCTGGGAAGTATAAAAATAATGTAATTTTTCTTAATCATGTTTTCTTATTTAAAATAAGAAGATTTTTACACCATTACTCTTAGAAATCGTACACTACCTTTTTATTTTTGAGCAATACTTTTAAAGTTCAGTATGTAATTCTTGTAATTTTTTAGAAAAATAGTATGTTGTTTGGAGTAGATATATAAAATGGAAATAATTACTGATAGTATGTTTTTCATTATATATTTTTAGAATAGATTTATAACATTATAATATTTATCAACATGTATTAATGTAATATAATCAACCCGTAATATTTTGCTAAATATTTTCTTTTTTAAGATTTGTGTTGCCAACATTTATAACAAAATCTCCAAAAATGTTTTAAAAGATGAGGTCTGAAAAAATATTGACATGAAATAAATAATATAAGCTCACCTATTACTGATAATTGAAACAATTTTCAATGGATTTATGTTTTTTTAAACAATTAAAATAGTGACAAAGAAATTATAAGAAATATTAAATACTTTATTGTGTAGAAAGTGTTAAAATGTTAATTCGGATTCTACACTATGGCCGATTTCATGAATATTTCTGTATTTAATTATTCCAAAATCTTCTTAGATTTAAATTGAAAGAATGCATATCAAATATAGGAACTTCAGCCATTCCATTATTCCCTTTTTTTAATTAAAAAAAAGTATGACTATTTGTCGGAATTAAAAAAAATAATCCTTCGCTATTATTTCTTACTCTAATTTCATAAATCTTTTATTTAAGAATGGTATCAGAAGAGACTTTAACCATCAACTGTAATAATTTATTTTTTGAAAATATATACGAAGTTTAAATTACAAAGTAATCGAAGCTTGTGAGGAACAATTTCTAACCATTTAAAGTTATATAAAATTTAAAAAAGAATATTTGTCATGATAAATTTATAATTTGCACAATTTGAATTACATTTCACTTTCCAAATGTAACAGAGTCATAGGGAATTAAAATACTATCATCCAGATATCCTCCCTTTTTCAATTCTATGTCCAATCTATAAACAGAGCCGAGATTTGAACTACTTACAGTACATTCTTTGTCGATTCAAATAAATTCATAATTACTTTTATCACAATGCTTCTAAGATAGCCAAGGACATTTTCAACAGCCGCGATGCTATTAATCATTTGTTCAATTAAGTATATAAGATTTTTATAAGAAATTTTTCCATAAACAGCAGTTAAAAACTTAAGTAATATTAAATACTTTTCGTATAATTTCATAATGATCTAATCCTAAATTTATTCCAGTAATCTTATCGAGAAAACGTGCAGAACTCTGGAACTCCATTGAGTTAAATTATTGTTTGTATATAACATAAACAAAGCATTACATACTGGCATAATAGAAAATAATTTCACTAGTTTTGCCATTTCAATTTATATTTGTTTTGAAATAAAATTTCAAATTTATTTTAATATTGTACTATAAATTATTTTCATTGAGCATTTTCTACTTTCGAAATCAAATTCATGTAGTTATTCAGCAGATTACAAATAGAAATAACTCATAAAATCTTCATGACGTATGCAACTCAAGTAATTTTAATGTTACCAGGTTGCTAAGAATGAAAAACTTCTAAAGAATTCTTTAAAAACCGTAACCTCAATAAAACAATCACAAAGAAAAATTTTGAACTGACAGTTTCTTTAAAACATTTAAAATTTATTTTATAGATGAAATGCAATCATGACATATAAAGAAACATTGCACACAAAATAAATATAATAGCAACCAAAACAGATCACTGGAAATAATTCTAACTTACTGTAACTATGTAAGAAATTTGAGTAAAATCAGAAACTGTTTGGAATTATTTGAAATATTTAAACCATTATAATGAGACTATTTAAATTCATGAATATGAATAAACAGGAAAATAAATTATTGAATAGAATGGATGACATAATGGATAAAATATAGTTCATTTAATACCAGATGTATTTAGCCTAATATGTAAGTAAATTTAAATCATAGCTTTGTACTTTGTTTTAATGAGATTCGAGAAATATGTTTGCTTTCCTTAACAATAATGGTCTGAAAGCCCTTTAAGAAATCTTATGTCAGTTTGAAAAATGTTTTCTAATAAATTATATAATGTTTTCCATCCATCTATTTTTTTTTAAAAAATCAAGAATCCTTTCTATGTTCATTTTTTAAAACAAAATTAACCTTTTTAATATTCAATTATTTGATTTTTTATAATAATTCATATATATCAAGATATATTTCTTGATACATATCAGAATGTAACAGGATATTTCAAGCTTTTATTTCGCAATTAAAATTTAATAAAATTAATATTATTCTATATTCGAATATCGTCAATAGAATGGAAAAATGAGATTATTGAATTTTATTTCTAGGCATTCATTTAATTTATCAGGATATTTCAAGCTTTTATTTCGTAAGTAAAATTTATAAAAAATTAATATTATTATATATTCGAGTATCGTCAATTGAATGGAAAAAGAGATTATTGAATTTTATTTATTTTTACTTCATTTATCAGGCTATTTCAAGCTTTTATTTTGTAAGTAAAATTTATTAAAATTGATATCTTTTATTTTCGAGTGTCCCCAATAGAATGGGAAAACGAAATTACTGATTTTTATTTATTTATTTGCAGACGTTACTTTACTTTGAAATAATAATATTACACTTAATCTTACTCAGGTAAAGCAATCAATTCAAAAGAAATTAGGAAGCCCAATTCTCAAGAAAGCATTTCAGTGTTTCCAAAGAGATTTCTGGAACAGGAACCAACATTTAGGACCATTGGAGAATTGTATCTAGCCTTTTCCCGCTTTGGAAGGAATGTGAAGGTTCGACTAATGGTTTGTCTCCCGGCAGATGAGAACAGTGAAGAGGTGCATTACAATTAAATGCCCCGCTAATATTCCAGAGAATATGCCTAACGACTCCAGGGAAAATAACATAAGATGCAGCCAGCATTTCATTATCACAGTAGAAATGGAAATGATATCTGCAGAGCCTGCACTTCTGCAAATGAAATTGAAATTTTAGCTCAGAGTAAGATATTCTTACCAAAATGGCGCACAGAGAATATGCCTTCGATGTATATATTTTCTGAAGGCAGTCAACTGAAAGTGGGATTAGGTTCTGTTGTATGGGGAATGGAATTAGGCGCTTTTGATTTCAATTATAGTAAATTGCTGGAAGAGATATGATTGCGGAAACTCATTGATAATTGTTTCTGAATTTTCCGAGATGGAAGTTCTTCTGGAAAGTAATTCGTGTACCTTGGACACATTAGCATTTAATAGAAAGTAATTTTGTAATTAAATTTAGGGGATTTTCCTGATATTAATCTAGCTG
Source organism: Argiope aurantia (assembly GCA_026543865.1). Classification (NCBI taxonomy): domain Eukaryota; kingdom Metazoa; phylum Arthropoda; class Arachnida; order Araneae; family Araneidae; genus Argiope; species Argiope aurantia. The sequence goes on from JAPMOR010044076.1 coordinate 17,382, forward strand.
TATTTGAAGTTACAGTTTTCAGGTTTCTTACATTAGAGAATGGGTGCTAGATTTCAGATATATATTCTGTAGGGAAACAAATATTAAGATCCCAACCTTATGAATGAATCAAACAAGTTCATTCTAAGTAGACAAGAAGATATTCATAAGATTACTCTAATGTTAATTCATTACAAGACTAATTCATAAATAATTTTATTATTAAATTTGAGCATAGATAGCATAAACTCATTTTGCATAGATATTAGTTGCTTTTCTGATAAACAAAATATCTATGCAAAATAAGTTTTTAATTGTCAAAAAAAATTCTAAGATAATGCTTGAATTAATTCATTTCAAGATCGAAATTATTTCGAATTCGTAAATGAATATATATTTTTAAAATTATTTCTGTAAGAATCCTAATAATGAATAAATTTATGCTCATATTAATAACTTTTAGCTGGCTCATATAAAATTACTGATAGCATACTTATCTGCAGAACTGGATTTACTTTTTACGAATGTTCCAATAAAAACTTTAATTCCTTAAAATAAGTTCATTAAAGAATTATTTTCACTGAATAACCATATTGTATTCATTCGCGAGATTTCATCAACTTTTGAATATAATCTTTCTCAAAAATGAAAAGAGTTTTTCCAATTTCCTTTGAAAGAAATGGGAAAAATAGTTTTCCATTTCGATTTCAACGGTACTGTAAACTGAGTTTTAAATTTTTTATTGGAATGGTTAATGGTATTGTATAATTATATTGAAATGAAAATGATATACATATTTTAAAAACCTTCCATAAGCAGTTTGCTCTACGGAAATTAAAATAAATTGGAGAGGAGAAATTACATTTTCTTTTCAGTCTTTGTAATTAAAATTATAATCTAGTTAAATGAATTTAACGTCCAAATTGAATAAAACTTTGTTTTTATTCTTATAAATTAGCAGATTTGTCTTTTTCTAGAAATTAAAAAAAAATGTTGACAAGTAAGATTTTAAAGTTTCATATAGGAAGTATTGCAGAGCTTTAATGAAAAAGGAACGTAAAAATTAGTCTAGACTTTCAAGATAATTATTCTCTTCACTCAATATTTTGCAATCAAATTTAAATGGAGTCTATAACAAAATAACTCAGCACTGTTCTTTTTTTCCCCTTAAACCATCATAAATACTTTTTCTATGTATACTAATTTTAGCAGAGTTCTAAAATTAGTATAAATTATTCTAAATTATTTGTTTAATTAAAATATATTAAATATATTTTTCTTATAGAAGAGTTTAATTCATTTGGAAGTGAAAGCAAATTTTTTCTTAATTCAAAGATTTTTCTATAATAACCGAATACTCCTTAAAAAGAGTGTTCTTTTAAAATGATTCGAAAATAAAAGTATAAGATTCATAAAGCTGAAATTAAGACTCTTATTGTCAGTATGCATTCTTGAATAAATGTGAGAAAATTATAAAAAGCCTTAATTGGCTTTAAAATCAATAACCGACTACTTATATTACATAAGGAGAAAATCAAATCCATAACTTAAATTTATGAGAGCAATATTTTTATTCTGAAAGTATTATATAAACATCGATAATATGATTATGAATTAACGTTATGATAATATATTTACATCCGTTGAAGAAGATTGTTGGTTTAATTACGTTTTTAGACATCTAACATGATTTGGAAATGTTTAATGACCTTATTAAATTAAAAAAAAATGAGCTAGCAAATGTCAATTTATGTTATTCAGATTTAATGTTAAGAATTTGTAATTCAAAAAATGTTACTTAAGGGTTTTGAATGAGTGTCTTGAAGTAAGACAGTGAAACTTGTCTATAATGATACTGCGTGTAGTGATAATCCTTTAACAATGATATTTCCCTTTGGTTTCATGGAATTCCTATTTACTCAGTATAATATGAGCAGCTATAATCACTTTTCATTCTATGATAATCATGTTTTAGTTGTACCTGTCTATAATGATATTTTTTTCTTCATTTGACTGCTGATAGAACATATAATCTGATTTTTTTCAATTCGAAATGACATTTAGGAATGTCAGAAAATGAATAAGGTCGTTTTGCTCCGAGTCTAAATGTTAACTCTTTTATTACTTTTGTCCTTTTCTTGTAGGATTATTAGAAGAGACGGGGGATAATGAATGAAATGTGCACAGTGGTTTGGATGCTATTTGGACAATATATTAGCTTGAGATTACAAATCCTTAATATGTCAACTCTTTTTGAAATTTTCCCTCCTCCTTTGCTTATTTATTTACATAATCCCAATCAAATAGGGAGGGTTCTTACTTTATTTTTTCAGGAAAGCCTTCTCAGGGAAATCGTTATTGTAAGAGAAGTGTCTGTTTGCTATGTATGTAAAGCAAAGGCCTTTACTGGTGGTCGTTGTTCAACATGTTTTAGAAAGCGGATTGAGAGTGATTTATTTCACCGACTGTCCCTTTGCTGAACAGTTTCATTCCAGGTTAGATACCAATTGACAGACAATGTTTTGTTTTGTTTTTTTGGTTTTTTTTTTTTTTTTTGCTGCATTTTTTTTACGAATTAAAATGATGGTTCGGCATAAAACACTAGCTTCGAAGAAGAGTTAAAAAAAATTTCGGAAATCGATCAAAGGCTGAATCAAATTAATGCAATTAAAAAAAAGTGGATTTCACAATCACAGAAAAATGGATTTCACAACCTGTTGGTAGCTGTGCTTCCGAAAAAAAAGGAAATGAATATTTTAGACACTGTAAAAAGAAGTAAAATGGATAGCAAACTAAGAAAATACAAGGTTCCGCAAATGACAATGTAGACAAACTACATCAAGATGACACCGTGAGAGAAGAATTATCGGGAAGTTATTCAATATCTGGATAAGAGACTCCCAAATTCATGCGTAACTGATGAAAAGAATGCATGCGACTGAGTCTGCGGAATTTGGAATTCCGTGACAGAATCCAGGAAACAATCTTTTTTAGAAAATAGATTCTTTGAAGAAAAGAAGGAAAGAAAACATGAATATTGATCTTACTGAAATCGCGGAAGAAGAAGAATGAACAGGGCAGTTTACCCACAGCTTTATTGCTTTCCAAAACACACCGAACCTATCTCCTACATTGAGCGCTGAAGATCGTTTAAAATTGTGATATACAACTTCTCTGAAAAAGAAATGGTATATGTTTAGGGATGCAAAAAGATGAAGGTATTTCTAAGGGATCAGAATGATGATGAAGAGGTATCTGACTGTTTTTAATGCAAAACTCAAATTTGTCTTCAGGTGGTCATATCCTTTTTTAAAACTCTTCAGGAATTTGTTGCAACTGTACTAAATATCTCCGAACTATATCTGAATCCGTTATATGAGTAAAATCCGTTATATGAGCATAAATGTATATAAATTCCATTTACATCGAAAAATAAGCAATGAAGATTAACATTTTTTTCTAAAAATTTTTTTTCTGTAATCACCTTACAAATATTGTACGCCTATACTCTCTTGGAGGTTTATGAATAATGCAAATCTACTCGTTTCCAAGTATTTTAAAAATTTACTCTTTCTTTTAGGTACATTTTGGTATTGTTTATTTATTGTCACCATTTTTTGTTATTTTCAAGTTCATATAAAAGCTTAAATAATTAAATGTTTAATACTTTCAAGCTGTTTATAACGATTTTATTGCTTGATTTTATCTTGCAGATTGGTTATAATATTATGCAGCTGGGTTAGAGATAAATATGATAGTTATAGACCTTTGTTGCTATTTTGTTCACAAAAAATAAATTTGAGATTTAAGTATTTCCATATATAGATTAGTAATCATAAAAAATCGTAATGTTTCAGAAAATGGAACATTCAATTTAAATTATAATGAATTAAAAATGTAATGAAATTAAAATTAATAAAAAAAATCAAATATAATGCACCGAATAAACATTGTTTTTTGGTGCATTAAACAATGTGTTGGGTAAAACATCTTTTTTCCAATACAGACACAGTCAGATTCCAACAATAAATATCTGCCGTTAATTAAGGCTTTTAAAACCAAAAATAATAAAGGGAAATAGAAAAAATAAATTTCACATGCAAATGTAAATTTTTTCTTTATTTTTTTCGATTTTTTTCACCAAGGCTTTATCGTAAATAAAAAGCTGTTCAATTGATAGATATTATTTCATGCGATTTATTTATTAATATATTGGTCATAGATGATTTTTTTAAAATTCTTAATACGTTACGCTAATTGAGAAATTACCGTAGAAAAAAATAAGGCAGATTACATCAATTTAACTTTGGATGCTGTAAACAAATACAACATTTTTATGTATGAAAAAATATTGATAGTGAATTAAACTGATACATTATACGTTTTATTATAAAATCAATCATATTCCCATAGTTGTAATACAATTAGGCGTGGTAAGTTACGAAAAGTTTTATATAGTTAATTAAAAATCTGTAATATAGCAAGACAAAGGATAATACGTAAAAAAATAACATGATTAAATTTATAACAAATAAAGGTGCATAATTTTTTCTTCATTTGGTTAATAAGATTATTTTTATATCTAATAGCAAAGCTATGCAATTAATCAAAGCTATTCAATTAAGTTTGATTCAATAATTAAATATTTCTAAATATGTCATTAATTACTATAACAATTTGCTGCTTTATTTGTTAAAATTCATTTTTAATATTTATTATTTGTAAAATAAAATTGCTAGTGATCGTGTATCATATGCTTTAGTATCCATAACCGATTCAATCTTTAGTACATCTATTATTAGGCCGTTTCCTTATACTAAGTCAAATTAATTACTATGAAACCAAATGATTCACTTCTCAAGTAAAAGAGCGGATCAGTAATAATATATTTAAATTGTTTTACTTCAATAAGAGTTGGCTTATAGTTATCATTCTATTATTGAAGTTGCACTTTCAGTTTTTAATAAGGAGTGACAAGTTTATTGTTGTAGATTTGAGATCTGTGCCGAATAATGTTTTGTTCACACGATAGATGTAATCTAATGTGCAATTATCTGGCTAGTTTGTAAAAAGAATGTTTTTCTGATGCATAAGGATAAATTGAATGTGTTTTTTTTTATTTCACGTTAATGTACTTGAAGATTTTAATCTATTTTATTTTTGCAATTATCTCTAATGCAGATGTAAATACAATGACTGAGTTTTCAGTTGTTTGATGTATTTTCCTTAGAATAGACGGACAGAAGTTTTATTTTATTTATATTTCATGTTTTCTTTGTTTTGAGTCGATTTGCACTGTTTTTTTCATATTCTGTATGTTTATTTTGCCTTCCATTTTCCAGAGTATAAGTTATATGTCTTTCGCCTTCATGAAAAATCTTGCTTTCTTGTAGATTGTATTTTTAATTTCCGTGATTATATTCTCTCATATGCAATTTAAAAATTGTGTTTAACATAAGAAAACTACAATAAATTCGTAATGTGAAAAATGCACACAAAAATCTATTTTCGAATTGTAAAATAATATATAACCTCAAATTATGATATATTTCGGTATTTAAAAAATGTATTTGCCATTGTAAATATAGTAGGTTAATAAGTTGCACAAAAGTATAGTTGTTTTTGTTTTCTGTAATTCCAATAGAACTATGAACATGTCAGAGAGTTTCTATTGTATTCTACTTTACGATGACTGACGCTCCAGAATTCATTATTATAATTAAAAAGTGAAGGATGATAATTATTGGCACATTTTGTATCTCAACCCTCCTTTTTTTATCTTATTCCATATTAAATATATATATGATGAAAAGTATGTATATATGTATGTACTTAGGAATATTATGCGTCGCTACGCTTAACATACCGGTCGTATAGAAAAATGCAAGTATATGAAAAATCATATATTTTATTTTCTAATTTATAGTTTGTAATATCTGTTTCCTTGAACTACAAAATGCATGTAATGCTTGCTTTTGGCAAATGTGTATCATTGATTTTAAAGAACATTTGATTTTTGAGGTTTTGTATTAAAAACATGAGAATAAAAAATTCAGTTTTCAGACGAAAGCATTAACAAAATATAGTAATTCGTATAAATTAATCCTTTTAATCCCTAAACAAGACAATTTTTCAGGGATGTTCTTGATAATCTTTAATAACGTCAAAGAAATATCACGCAGATGTCTCGCCTTCACATAATAGGGGTTTAATAATTTTCTGATTTATGATCTGAATGATTTAATATACCAAATAGTTTAATTGATAAAGATGTATACAGATGTACTTAACATATATTTAAAGAAATATATGTTAAAACACGTCAGTAGGAAATTATACTCTACTGATATAATTTCAATAGTTTTTATCTTTATTCTGGCATTCTAAAATTTCAGTCATTGATTTTAAAAGGAATAAATTAAGTAAAAAAATAAATAAATAAACGCATAAAATATTTAAGAAATATTAATATAAAAATGTATACAGAATTTAATCACTGCAATTTTATGTACGCTTATCTATATAAATTTTCAGAAAAGTATATTAAAGAATTTCACTTGATATACGTATCTTTAAAAAATGAATTTTATAAACTAAATACATTTTAAATCAACAAGAAGGACTGATGGAATATTGCACTGCATCGTTTCTTAATAGATTTAAGCATTTCAAGCATATAAAAATGTTTTATAACTTCAAATAACAGAAATTAAAATTAGCATCCACATTTTATGCCCAAAAGAAATTGAAACACATTTTGAAAGGTAAAGAAAAAAAAATGTACCATTTTAAAAGAACTAGACCTGCACATACCTGGAATAAATAAAAGTACGTCAATCTGATTTGCAGAAAGAATAAAAATAATCTGATAGAATTATAACACCAGCCGATTTTAAATTAGTTTATTCTTAATTTATAGACAAAAAAAAATAAAAATTAACAAAATAGTTGCTGCCAAAATCTCATTAAAACTTTGAACAGCAAATCAATAAATGTTTATTTGCGTCAAGAGATTATAAATCTACTACAAATCAAGTTCATGAAAATTTATTTTCATACTGTTTACTTGTTTAGATAAAAAATAGGATTTAATTGGTTTCTTTCTACTTATCTTCATATAACTTGCAATAATGGTTTTTCCTTTTACCTCCGACTTTAAATTGTGTATTTTACATACATTTCAATTCTAATAAATGGTATAAATTTAAAAAAATGGGATTAATTAATGATGGGTTTTTTGAATATGAGATAGTAATAAAACATTTATAAAATAGTTAAATAAAAACTGATAAAGAAGAAAAATAATATAAAAATATTAGAATGAAATAGGAAAAAAATGCATATTTTTTTGTTGCATTCGAGGCGATTATTTTCCAATATATTTTTTAAAACAAAAATTAAGAAGAATGTAATTGTTATTATAAGGAGACTTTAAATTTAATATTCTATATTTTATAAAGTATTTTATATGAATCAATCAGAATTCAATTTATTGTCATGAACTATTC